>PVHX01007230.1:0-62755 GCA_004024805.1 Geosciurus inauris | reverse complement strand
CTCTAACGTAGTTAAGGACAAAGGAGTGAAGCAGAGGACAGATACTGAAAGCAGGGTAGGGAGGATTAATGAAGGACATATTGAGAGGGCTTCCCAGAATTATTGATAAATCAACAATATATTTATCAAACATAGTGTGTTGGAGTACAATGGTGACTAAAAGAAGAGATAAAGATCCTTCTCTTCTGAATCTTATAATCTATCAAGGGGAACAAGAAAAAATGATTAAGAATCTTCTGAAATAGATGAAAGGCATGCATTAATTGGAAATGGGCATGTACTGTTGCATTGGTAAATTCTTCCTCATGTGGTGAGCATGTGAGTGATTTCTTTGTGATAAATCATTAAGCAGTACATTCTTATTTTATGTGATTTTCTTCATTTTTTTTTTATTTCATGAACAAATTTTTAAAAACTGACATCTCAGTATACTCTGAGATTGGGGTTTTGGAAGGAAGTAACACCAACCTGTGATATAATTAAACAACTATAGGAAGTAACCTTTGAATTGAACTTTGAAGGGAGAGTAGGAAAAAAGTAACCCAATATTGTAAGGACAACGGAAAGAGCGTATTAGACTAAGGAGGAACCTGAGCAAAGTCTTAGCAGAAAGGACATTCAACAAGTTACATAAAGACTAGTGTGCTTGGAGAGTGAAGTATGAAAAATGATGCAAGTTGAAGGTTGAAGCCTGAATGGTACAGCAGAAAATAGAGAGATTGTAGACCAGATTAATGTCATGAGTAAGAGGTAGCTACTGGAAAGTGTTAATTGGCATGGTTTAGAAAGAGTTGACCCAATCAAATTTGCAATTGAAAAAATTTAACTCTGGTTGCACTGTGAAGAATGAATACAAAGACCAGAGGCCCAGTGAGTAAGATTTGGAAAAAGTATAAGTGAATATTGACAAATACTAGCCTGTGGTAGAAGAAATGGAGATGGTGAGAAATGAGTAGATATGTGGGATTCTAAACATGGAGACAAACAGAAAGCTTTTGAAACTTGGTTGTTTTGTTGGCAGAATAATGCCTTGTTTATTAACAGCTGCTAAATCCATTTTCTTTCAGAAGATTACAAGCTTCAATGAAGAAATAATAGCAATAGCATTCAAAGTCAGTTGCATTTCTATCATTAAGGCAAACCAGTAGGACTAGGATATAGCTCAGCAGTAGAGCTCTTGCCTAGCATGTCCAGGACCCTGGGTTAGATCCCCAGCACCACAATATAAATAAATAAGCAAGAAAACAAACAAATAAGTAAGTAAAATAAAATGAATGCAAAAACAACACAAATCAGTACTGTATGTACATATCTTGCCTGTTTGGTACAAATCAGAAAAAAAGGGAGTCTCCTTGCCTATATTAGACAAACCAACTCCTGTCAGTAGATACCCTGTGGACATTATTTTCCCAACATAACTGTAACAAATAAACCTTTTTTTTTTGCCACAGGACTTGCAATAGTTAAAAATGCACATAACCTTGTACATTGTACTTGTCTGATTCCTTTGTACTTGTCTGCTTTCCATTTATTTCCTAAGTCAGGAATATGTAGCTTAATTCCAAAGGGTTTATTTAATCAATTGCCCATTGCATTGCACAATGAGTAGCCCACCTACTCATTAGTTAGTGAAATTTCATTTGAATATTCATTACTCAATGAATACTGAGCTCAGAATGGATTCAGTAGTAGTGTGAGATTCAACTCTTTGGGGTTCTACTGTCAGCAATATAGGTTACTAAAACTGGAATGATTCACTTTTCTCCCCTTTGACTCAATTTTTGCTCTTTTTATCATTTACTCTGTACAGCGATCAGTATCTTTGGCAAGATGATTAAAAATTTAGGTATCTTCTGCATTGTAAATGGTTAATAATCATATAGCTTGATTACTATAAATTCTAGAGCCCTGGGGCAGCGTATGATGGGTACAAGTGGCAAAAGGGACAAATAGGACTGTCAGTTGTGTCTATCAGCCAGCTAAAATAAAATCTGCAAAAGTTTTACTAGATTCTAACTCTGACCTGCAGACTTGCCTTCACGCTATTCTCCTGATCATTTGCATAAAAAGGCTTTTGTTTGTTGCCCAGAGTCAAAGGAACCATATTGAAGTGGTTAGATTAAGGTAATTTACCACTGCAAATATACTCCTCAAACAGGAACAGAATCCTGCTGGTTTGATACCCACATTTCACACTATTTTTGAATTGAAGTTAGCTATTTATTCTTTAGATGTGCATTAATATATGAAGCATTGAACGTTTTATTAAACTCTAACTCTTTTAAGTTATTGCAGAGTCATTATTCACTCTATGAACAAATAGGAAAGGTTAAATAATTCATAAGCAATGCTTTGAGAGATGCATTGTTCAAAAAGAGCAGAACTACTTTTTTTCACTTCATGTAAGGGATTTCTGAAGTATATGCCTTAAAGAAAATAAAATATTAACAAGAAATACTGTGGGTTACTGAATACTTTTATTCTAAATCCTCTGATATTTCTCTCCAGAGCTACTTAAAGGTTACTTTTACCAATTTGACACCTTTTGTTCTTCTAGTTTTCTTAACCATTCTCTCTGAAGAGTTGTTTTTCTGGTCAAACTGAAAAATATCCTTTTCACCTTCATTCCTTCTAGTGCACCTAGTTCTTATAGAACCTTGAAATTTTCCCCTTTGCTTTGTATTCAAATTGTCATAAGTGCATTTTGAAAAATATTTTGTTGCTGAATGGGTGATGCCATATAATATGCTTGATAAAGGCAAAGATTTGCTTCTAATAAGAAGCAGGGATAACTTGTTCTTTTCTAATACTGCACACAATCAGAGAAATACATGTTAATGAATTGTTCATTATTGGCTGCCCAAGGGTATGTAATCTGTTATGATCTGGACACTTCTTCCCACAGGCTTGTTTAAAAAAATCCATTGCTGTGGATATGAAGAAAATCCAACCCATTTTTCTGTTCAAGACTTTATTACTGTTATTGCACATTTATTGATATACTGTGTTTTGTGCTATTTATTTAGCAAAAGTGTTCTTCAAAGCCGAATATTACATGCAAGCCTGTTTAAACTCTATTCGTTTAGATTCCAATGTAGTCACATATTTTTAATTTAGAGCACAGCATCAAATTGCCAATATATTTCTCAATACAACTATTGAAATTTATCAGCCTCATGTACATAGTGGTATTTTTTGTTTTGTAATTAGGGAATCATGGTAGAAAGTGGTCATTTCTATTTTGGGAATTTTAAGCATCATTCACTCAAATCTAAAATTCAATAATTTATTAAAAATTGTGAAATGTGATTTTATTTATTGTTTATATTTTACATTAACCATAATACTAGTTTCATTGCTATATTTTGTTTTTTCCCTTTCTTATCTTTATACCTAATTACATAATTATGTATGTTTTGTATTTGTGTTTTTATGGTCTAATTTTAAAAAATGTAAATTTATTTCAAATATATAACTCTCTTACTTCCATCTTTGTTCTTAATTTAAAGGCAAATCACTCAGTCTTATAAACAAAGCTCACATAATTTGTGAACCATGCTATTCAATAAGCTGGAATCAACTGTAGGAAATGCAATAATGAAGCTCTACATATTTTCCTACAGTTGTTTTTCTTTAAAATTTCAATTTTGAATTCAGACAGAATACAGGGCTATTAAATGGCTCAAATTTCGGTTAAAAAGAGGAATGGTATAAAACACAAAAAGTCAGTATTATCATTACAACTATAAAACTTTCATAGAAACAGTTCATTTTCAAATAAGAATGATACTGAATACTTTGGGTCTGAAATCTCAAATTCAACATTAGTCCCTTGAACTTCTATTTCAATGGGACAGGCAGATTCATCAATACTTATTTTGTTCATTTCTTTAAAATCTGCTTCCTTATTCACCATATGCTTGCTGACAGCAAGAGCGAGGACACCTTTTCTTTTTTCTGATTAGTCACAGAGGTGAAGGAATATGGAGTACAAGGAAGGAGTGGCTGTAGTGACAGGACACACACTTTCTTCAAAGATGGATTTCAGTCAGGGAGTTGGATTTTTGCTTACATGCTCCAATTTCAGTTTTCTTATTTGAGTTGGTGACTGCCTCATTCTCTCAGCCGTACTTTCCTTTTTGCCTTTTTTAAATGGAAGGTCCGTGGAAAAAGACACTATATATGGATGATTTATTATGGCCTGGAAAAGGTCATTTTGGGAATAAATTACTAAAATTTGTTATTCTTGAGCGTGCACCATTTAAGTTGTTTCAAATAGCGTTCAGATAACCATTTAAGAATCTGATTTTTGCAGCTTTTTGAGGAGTACTTAATTCAAAACCAACTTGCTTTGATTTCAGCAGATTTGCATATACATATTTTGTATTCAAGAATTTTGATTTTGTTTCTTTGTTTCGGTTTTTGTTTTTGTTCTATCAGTTTGCCAACACTTTTTTTTTTTCCTTGTTACTTGGATTTGAACTAAGCAAGCAAGTTATGTGCATCTGATGGTTTCTCTGGTTCTCATTTCACATCTCCCACTATTATATACTGCCAGAAACTTCTGGATCTAACCAGAAGCTTTTATAGAATTTCTCTGATAGTCTGATTTCCATCCTCTTTAGGGAGAAGATATTAGTTTAAATAGAGGCTTTTGCTTATTGTTTCCATCTGAGAGAATACCACTTGTATAAATAATTTGTAAAGGACAGTTACCTCTCTACTCACAATTATCATTTCTACAGCTGATACAATTGTACTTTCTCCTTCAATTATTTTAATTATTAACTATTCTTTTATTATCCCATTGCCAATGACATAATAACCATCACACAAATTAAATTTAGCATGAAATATATTTTAAATGTGATTTGGATTAAATGATGCATCAATAGAAATTAGTCATACCAGACACAAATACAGAACTAGTAGGAAAAAAATTTTAAGGACAAATATGAGTGGCAAGTAGTTAATCCAATACCTTCTGTGCCTTTGTATTATAAAGCATCTATATGTGTGCTCCAAAATGGTAGAGAGGAGTTTTTTTTAAAGTCTTGAAATAGCATCATCCAGAATCAAGATTATTTTAGGGGACTTTTTAAAAAGGCATACATTCTAGACATTAAACATACTTTTAAGCGCTTTGTACTAGGCATTTGTTCACATGGTTTATTTTTCTCCCCATATCTTGACTTCATAACAAGGTGTAGTAGAGGTAATCTATCCATTACATTAGACTCATCTAGCTGTTACTCCTTATTTTTGAACACAAATCATCATTCTTAATAATGTTGATTCTTTGCATAAGTTTGACCTAACAAGAAAAAAGGCTTTCAATATGTCTGAGATAGTATGTCTAAAATTTGTTTTCAGGTGCCTGGAGAAACATTGAACACATTTCCCCCACATCACAAATAACAATTTGTGGCTCTTGCTTTCTAATGCGTTGGAGAAGAGAGCCCTTTTTCCAGACCTAAACCACAGACAAGATGGTCTTGTGCCCCAGCAGTCAAGTAAAAGTGGAATCTCTGTCAATGTGAATCAGACTCACTTCTCAGCAATACAGTAGCGTTCAGTTCTTGCTGACAGTCTCCTTCTGAACTACACAGGGGTACCCATGCAGAAAAAGCAAAATCCCACCTTCAGCCAGGGAGTTTGTGAATGTAACACAACCAATCTCTGTGCATTCATATGGATGAAATAAACCAGGAGATAGGGCTTGCTGATTACGAGCACTCTTGTTTAGGGGCCTTGCTTTTCCTGTGCTCATACTCTTTTCAGTACATGAAGCCAGGCATTTTCTGGATGAAAATGATTTATGAAGGTTAATTCTTTGGAGGAGGGCTGATTCTACCGTGTGTTTTGTGCGAGGTCACCCACCATCCTTTGAATTCTATGTGTGTGTTAATTGCAGCAATTTGAATTATTTTATTTAAATTGCCAATGAAATTGTAGCAATTATAACAGCATGAACTATTTCTGTTTGCTTTTTTCCTTTGCTGCACATGCCATTTTGGGCTCTACCAGGTTAACTTTATTAGTGCTGTAATTTACTCCTCAACTTTTATATCTGAAGGTTCTGCAGAGGATTGGTGTCAGCAACATGAGGCTGACTTCTTTTGCACATAATTTAGGCAGTGCTACATAAAGCCACAGTTACCTTTGAACAGCACAGGCAGTTTTCTTTCAATGATCATGTGTTAATATCCCTGTGTTTTATATTTTACATGTTAATGCCTGGCAAGAGAATTAAGTGGTTAATCTTAATCTTTGTTGTGAATAGCCCTCTTGTTCTAAATTCTAGAAAAACACAAAGGTAAACAAAATGGGTTCTTTGGGGGTTTATAATATTTTATACAAAAATAATCATGGACAGGTTTGACCTATAGTCTTCCTCCTAATAACACACATTTGAAAATAGAAGTTAATACAATTTCATCTCTCTCTTTTCCTTCCCATACTCATTAAGCCTAATCCTAGACTTGAGAGTAAACTCCCTTACCTATAACTATGTGCTTCTGTTTGCAGAAAGAGACTAAGAAAGATCTCCTTCAAACATTTCTCTCCAGGTACTTGAAGGGCTCATTTTTCTTTCTCAAATGTTAAAGTTCTCTTCTAAGCCTGATGAACAAAACTGATGGCTAAAAGAAAATCCGAGACAATTTTATTTCCAGTAGCTCACTGTTCATGCTAGCAAAGTAAAATCTAAATATCCTTCTACTAAATTACAGGGGTCTCTGCACACACAATCATATAAACCACAGACATTCTTCTTGTAATGAAAAGGGATTTTTAATGCCACTTGCCTTGGCTTAACCTGTAGGTATCCTTTATGACATCTTAAATCTTCCAAATACTTCCTCACATTCTTCTTTTACATATAACACTTTTTAGTAAATAGTACCCATAGGAAATATGTTGCTTTTACTTTAAGTTTAAGGGCATATTAAGAATAATCAGAAGCCGGGCATGGAGGTGCAAGCCTGTAATCCCAGCACTTAGGGAGGCTGAGACAGGAGAATCACGAGTTCAAAGCTAGCCTCAGCAATGGTGAGGCACTAAGCAACTCAGTGAGTTGCTACATAAAACACAAAAATAGGGCTGGGGATGTGGCTCAGTGGTTGAGTGCCCCTGAGTTCAATCTCCAGTACCAAGAAAAAAAAAAAAGAATAATCAGAGCATTTGATATTTAAACCTAATAGTACAAAAACCTCTTCTTATATTGTGACCATTCAAATACTACCCTAAATTGTAAAAGTGATTAACTGACAAATGTGCAAATTATAAATTAATCTGTTAGGCACAGGTGGTCTCCTACATCTCTCAAGCCTATCTTTTATATAGGGTATTTATAATATCTCATCTATTATAAGGTATTCAATCATATAATTTGTTCAGAACTACTTAGCTCTTATACATGTGAAATCTTGGTCAAATATTGTTTTGTAAGGAAAGCTATATTTAATTTTACTACAGTTTTCCTAATGTGAATCATAATTGCCAAGATGTTTACCAAACTTTCTATAGCATCAGGGTAGGCACAGTTCTGAGGACCCAATCTATGAAATGTGTCACTGTTGCTAATCACAATCTGACACTCTAAAGATTAGTTTAGTATGAAAATGAATCTCAGGAGACTGGACCAGACGGAAATGATTCATTGTTGCAAAATGAAATGGCACATTGTTTTAGAGACTGTCATTAAGTTTTCCATGGTACCAACCATCTACAGTATTGAGGTTACCTAGTGTGTGGTCATCTCCTTGATCTGTGGATTAGTTAGAGGAGTAGAGACTCCTTAGTTTCTCACAGAATACACATAAGATTAATCTAGAAGGAGAACTTCCTGTGAACACAAGTGTCCAGAGCTGGTTTTTCTAAAAAAAAGAGTCTTCCTGGATACTTGGATACAAGGATACTGGCCACAGAAATGACCATTCATTACTTCTTGTTAGTGGCTTTTCTTTACAGTTCTGCTCATTTGTTTTCTAACTAACAAAAACCTGGTGACACACTAGATTGTGAAAAAGAAATAAAATGGGCCCATGTGAGATATTCTTGCTGCTGCAGATCTCTGAGTAATTAAGGAAGGTAATTAAGTATGCTGTGGCCATTTTCATATGATACTCTTGCTAGATTTGAGCACCAGAGACTAGCAGACATATTAGTATTATTATTTTTTAGTCTAAAAGAGAAACTGGTGTTTTTCTTAAGGGAATGTACAACTTCTCATTTATTGTAATTGGGTTATCCCAACAATATTCTCTTTTTCCTAATTCTCTCTCTGTAGCAAAGCTTGCTTTGTGTGAAATTAGCAATTCTACTGAACCTTTGAAAAGAATAACTTTTTTTTAAACTCCTAAATCCAATAGACATTCTACTTCCTTCCCTATATTATACTGATAGTTTATTTCTTAATTTCTTCTTTAAATTGCTAAAGGTTTTATAACTCAGCACATATTTAACTACTTGATTATACACTGCATGTTTTAGTGATTTTATGCATTAATACTTAAAACAAAGACCAACTCAGAGGACCTTTTCCAATCAGCCGCAGCATTGGGACTTCTTCCTGTGCCCCTGGTCTGCACTTAAATAAAACTTGAAGATTTGTAACCCAAACTACTTGTTATTTTTCTCTGCTTGAAAGAGACCCAGAATTTAATAACACCATTTATTATTATTACAGAACACTTAGAAATGAACAGTTAGAAGAATAAGAGGCATAGAAGCATTTTATTTTATATCAGCATTTCTAATGTATATAAATATCTAACTATATATTATTTGATAAATTTCATGGACTGTTAAATGAGAAAGGGGGAGAATGATGCCATTTTGTGTTTGAAGGTAGTTTCTGACAGCAGTTTGAGTTTCTGCTGTGTAGAGGTTCTATTTTCATTGCTTACTTGAAAAACCAGTCAACCAAAAGGCAAATCCCTTAAGTAATAGGGTCTGAGTTAGGCACAACTGGGTTTAAGTCCCTGGTCAGTTGCTTCTTATCTTTGTGACCTTAGAAAAGTTGTTTATTCTTTGATTGAGCCTCACTCTCTTTTTGTGTAAAGAAAAGAAAATGCTGCTTTGCTACTTAAGATTGCTGGGCAGGTTCACTGGCATATGTAAACGTGTCTCACACAGTTCACAGTGTCTGACGGGCCACTTAGCTTCCTTATTGACTAGAAAATCTTGGGAACACAGAGAAAGAGGAAATTGTATAAGATATTTCATTGTCTTATGCACTATGAGAGGACCTCACAATTTTGATGTTAATAGATTTTTATTTACCCTGTGATATTCTTTTTTTTTCTCTTAATTTCCTCAAAGCCTGTTGGATGCAGAAAGCTGAGACTACATGAAAATTTGCACACAGGAATTCCCATGAAGACTTTCAACTAAACAGAATATGGCAATTTCAAATTAATTATTTTTTTCCTTTTTGGAAAAAAAGAAGGAAAAAAAAGAAAAAAGAAACAGGAAATAAATAAAAAGAGAAAAGGAATATGAATTAATGAATTACCCCCGCATGGCACTCTCACTCCCTGCTTTAAGTTCGGACTTATTCATATGAATTTCAATGCTTTAAAAGTTCAGTAATATTTAAATATTTTTAAATTGCATAAATTCATGGCATTTGAATGCATAAATATTATTTAATGTCTACTACAAGAGTTCATACTCACCGCTCCAGCATTCCTGTTGACCAGCAGGAGCTGCAGAGGGCCCTGATCCACCCTCAGGAACCTCCACGGTAGTCCAGCCAAAGGGAGACCAAGGACTGCTACCTCTAGCTACTGGGGAGTCCAAGTTCAGGGCAAGAGTTGCTTCAGAGACACCAGTGCTAGGCAGCCCCCAACCAAGGGTGGCCTGGGTCTGTACCAGTTCCACTCCAGAGTTCCTGGGGTCTGGCAGGAGCTATAGAGGGCCCAGATCCGCCCTCAGGAAACTCCAAGGTGTCCAGCCAACGCGAGACCAGGGACTGCTAGCCACTAGCCACTGGGGAGACCAAACTAAGGGTAAAAGTCCCTGCAGAGACCCTAGTGTGAGGCAGCCCCACCCAAAGGCAGCCTGGGTCCACCCCAGTTCTGCTCCAGAGTTCCTGTGGACTGGCAGGAGCCGCAGAGGGCCCTGATCCGCACTCAGGAAACTCCACGGGTGTCCAACTAAGGGTTGACAGAGTCTGATTGCTACCAGCCACAGGGGAAGGCACACCCAGGGTAAGAGGGGCCTGCAGAGATCCCATCATGAAGAGGCCCTGCCCAAGTGTGCTCTGGGCCCGCCTCAGTTCTGCTCCAGAGTTTCTGTGGTCAGGCGAGACAGAAGGCCCAAAACTGCCCTTAGGGAATGCTAGGGGTGCCCATCTGAAGGTAGACCAGGGCCTGCTAGCCTCCAGCACCAGGGGAGCTCACACTCATTGTAAGGGTCGCACACAGACTCTCCAGCTTGTGATTCTGCCTAAGTGAGACCTGGGCCTGCCTCCAATTCTGCTCCAGAGTTCCTGTTCACCAGCAGGAGTGCAAGAGAGGGGCAAAACAGCCCTCAGGGCCTGCCTCAGGAGCCCAGCCAAGGCCACTCTCACTGCCCTCTAGAGGTATGTCCACTACCTCTGCCACCAACTTTAATGGCAGTAGTGCCCATCTGGAGACACTGAGGCAACAAAAGTAGCTCCAAGATGAGACACAAGTAATCTGGAGTGTCAATACAAGATTATAGGATAGAAGCCACAATACCTGAGATTAGTATTTCAAGAAAGGAAGATACACAATCAACATGGAAAAACAAGGAAAGAAAGTGCCCCAAATAAACATGGATACCAATGTAACAGAATCCATTGACAACACAGTTGATGAAATGTCAGAGAAAGAATTCAGAATGTACATAATTAAAATGATCAATGAACTAAAGAATGACATAAGTGAACAATTACAGGCAAAAATTGATCAATCCAACAAAGAAATAGGAGAGCAAATAAAGGCAACCATTGATCATTCTAACAAAGAGATAAGAGAGCAATTACAAGTAGCAAAAGATTACTTTCAGAAAGAGCTAGAGATCATGAAAAAAAAAAAAACCAATCAGAAATTCTTGAAATGAAGGAAACAATAAACCAAATAAAAAACTCAATAGAAAGCATCACCAGCAGACTAGATCACCTGGAAGACAGAACCTTGGATAATGAAGACAAGATATACAATCTTGAAAATAAACTTGACCATACAGTAAAGATGGTAAAAAATCATGAACAGAATATACAAGAAATATGAGACAGCAACAAAAGACCAAATCTAAGATTTATTGGGATAGAAGAAGGCACAGAATTTCAAACCAAAGGAATGCACAATCTCTTCAATGAAATAATATCAGAAAACTTCCCAAATATGACAAATGAAGTGGAAAATCAAATACAAGAGGCTTACAGAACACCAAACATACAAAATTTCAACAGATCTACACCAAGGCACATTATAATGAAAATGCCCAACATACAGAATAAGGATAGAATTTTAAAGCCCGCAAGAGAAAGGAACCAGATTACATATAAGGGGAGACCAATTCGTATCTCAGCAGAATTTTCAACCCAGACACTAAAAGCCAGGAGATCATGGAATAACATATTCCAAGCCCTGAAAGACAATAGATGCCAACCAAGAATCCTATATCCAGCAAAATTAAACTTCAGATTTGATGACAAAATAAAAATCTTCCATGCTAAACAAAAGTTAAAAGAATTTACAGAAAGAAAGCTTGCACTACACAGCATTCTTGGCAAAATATTCCATGAGGAGGAAATGATAACCAACAATGAAAATTTACAAAGAAACTACACTAGAGGAAAGATCATTCAAAAGAGACAACAACTCAAGGTAAAAACCAAAACAAACCAAACTGACTGGAATTACAAATCATAACTCAATAGTAACCCTGAATGTAAACGGCCTAAATGCACCAATTAAAAGACATAGACTGACAGACTGATTTAAAAAAAAGACCCAACAATATGTTGTCTGCAAGAGACTCATCTCACAGGAAAAGACATCTACAGACTGAAAGTGAAAGGGTGAGAAAAAACATATCACTCACATGGACCTTGCAAACAAGAAGGAGTTTCCATCCTCATATCAAATAAAGTGGACTTCAAACCAAAGATGGTGAAAAGAGATAAAGAAGGTCATTTCATGCTTCTTAAGGGACTCATACATCAACAAGACATAACAATCATAAATATCTATGCCCCAAATAATGAGGTTTCTACATATATCAAACAAATCCTTCTCAAATACAAGAATCAGGTAGACCACAACACAATAATACTTGGAGACTTTAACACAGCTCTCTCACAGTTGGATAGATCTTCCAAACAAAAACTTAATAAAGAAACCATAGACCTCAATGAAACTATCAATAATTTAGACTTAACAGACATATATAGTGTATTCCATCCATCAATGAGCGAATACTCTTTCTTCTCAGCTGCACATGGATCCTTTTCCAGAATAGATCATATGTTATGTCACAAAGCCAGTCTTAGCAAATACAAAAAAGTAGAGATTCTACCCTGCATCCTATCTGACCACAATGGAATAAAATTACAAATCAATGACAAATTAAAAAACAAACTACTCCATCACCTGGAAACTAAATAATATGCTATTGAATGATGCATGGATAACAGAAGACATCAAGGAAGAGATAAAAAAATTCCTAGAGGCAAATGAAAACTCTGATACAACATATCAAAATCTCTGGGATGCCATGAAGGCAGTGCTAAGAGGAAAGTTCGTAGCACTAAACTCATTGATTAGAAGAAGTAAAAGTCAACAAATAAATGAATTGACTATTTGTCTCAAAGCCTTAGAAAAGGAAGAACAAATTAACACCCAAAGAAGTAGAAGACAGGAAATAACCAAAATTAGGGCTGAAATCAATAAAATTGAGACAAAAGACACAATTCAAAAAATTGACAAAACAAAAAGCTGGTTCTTTGAAAAAATAAACAATTGACAAACCCTTAGCCACCCTAATGAAAATGAGTGAGAAAACTCAAATTAGTAAAATTCGTGATGAAAAAGGAAATATCACGACAGACACTACTGAAATACAGAGGATAATTAGAAACTATTTTGAAAATTTATACTCCAGTAAAATAGAAAACACTGAAGACATCGACAAATTTCTAGAGGCATATGACCTACCCAAACTGAACCAAGAGGACATATATAACTTAAATTGATCAATTTCAAGCAAGGAAATAGAAGATGCCATCAAGAGCCTTCCAACCAAGAAAAGCTCAGGTCCAGATGGCTTCTCAGCTGAGTTCTACAAGACTTTCAAAGAAGAATTAATACCAATTCTCCTCAAACTATTTCATGAAATAGAAAAGGAGGGAACCCTTCCAAACTCATTCTATGAGGCAAGTATCACCGTGATTCCAAAACCAGATAGAGACACATCAAAGAAAGAAAACTTCAGACCAATATCCCTGATGAACATAGATGCAAAAATTTTCAATAAAATACTGGCAAATTGTATACAAAAACATATCAAAAACATAGTGCACCATGATCAAGTGGGGTTCATTCCAGGGATGCAAGTTTGGTTCAACACACGGAAATCAATTAATGTAATACATAACATCAATAGACTTAAAGATAAGAATCATATGATTTTATCAATTGATGCAGAGAAGGCATTTGACAAAATACAACACCCTTTTATGCTCAAAACACTAGAAAAACTTGGGATAGTAGGAACATACCTCAACTTTGTAAAAGCTATGTATGCTAAACCCAAGGCCAACATCATCCTAAATGGAGAAAAATTAGAATCATTCCCTCTGAAAATGGGAACTAGACAGGGATGCCCTCTCTCACCACTGCTAATCGATATAGTCCTTATAACACTATCCAGAGCAATTAGACAGATGAAAGAAATTAAAGGGATACAAATCAAAAAAGAAGAACTCAAACTATCATTATTTGTGGATGACATGATTCTATACTTAGAGGATCCAAAAAATTCTACCAGAACTCTTTTAGAACTAATAAATGAATTCAGCAAAGTAGCAGGATATAAAATCAACACCCACAAATAAATTGCATTTCTATACATTAGTGATAAACCCTCTGAAAGAGAAATTAGGAAAAATATCCCATTCACAAAAGCCTCAAAAATAAAAATACTTGGGAATCAATTTAACAAATAGGTGAAAGACCTCTACAATGCAAACTACAGACACTGAAGAAAGAAATTGAAGAAGACCTTAGAAGATGGAAAAATCTCCCATGTTCCTGGATAGGCAGAATCAATATTGTTAAAATGGCCATACTTCCCAAAGCACTATATAAATTCAATGCAATCCCAATTAAAATCCCAATGTCATTCCTTATAGAAATAGAAAAGGCAATCATGAAATTCATGTGGAAGAATAAGAGACCCAGAATAGCCAAAGCATTCCTTAGCAAGAAGAGTGAAGCAAGAGGCATCACAATACCTGACCTCAGATTATACTACAAAGCTATAGTAACCAAAACGACATGGTACTGGCACCAAAACGACATGGTACTGGCATCAAAATAGATATGTAGACCAATGGTATAGAATAGAAGACACAGAGACGAACCCACTTACATACAGTTATCTTATACTAGATAAAGGAGCCAAACATGTACACTGAAGAAAAGATAGCCTGTTCAACAATGGTGCTGGGAAAACTGGAAATCCATATGCAGCAAAATGAAACTAAACCCCTATCTCTCATCATGCACAAAATTCAACTCAAAGTGGATCAAGGACCTAAGAATCAGACTGGAGACCCAACGCCTAATAGAAGAAAAAATAGTCCCAAATCTTCATCATGTCGGATTAGGACCATACTTCCTTAACAAGACTCCTATAGAACAAGAAGTAAAATCAAGAATCAACAAATGGGATGGATTCAAACTAAAAAGCTTCTTCTCAGCAAAAGAAATAATCAATGAAGTGAACAGAGAGCCGACATTCTGGGAACAAATCTTTGCCATGCACACATCCGATAGAGCACTTATCTCCTGGATACATAAAGAACTCAAAAAACTTAACACCAAAAAAACCAACAACCCAATCAATAAATGGCCAAAGAGCTGAACACAAACTTCACAGAAGAAGATGTACAATCCATCAACAGATATATGAAAAAAATGTTCAACATCTCTAGCAACAGAGAAATGCAAATCAAAACTACCCTAAGATTTCATCTCACGCCAGTGAGAATGGTAACTATCAAGAATGCAAACAACAATAAGTGTTGGCAAGGTTGTGGGGAAAAAGGCACGCTCATACATTGCTGGTGGAACTACAAATTGGTACAACCAATCTGGAAAGCTGTATGGATATTCCTTAGAAAACTTGGAACGGAACCACCATTTGAGCCTGCTATCCCACTCCTTGGTCTATACCCAGAAGACTTAAAAACAGCATACTACAGTGCTGCAGCCACTTCAATGTTTATAGCAGCTCAATTCACAATAGCTAAACTGTGGAACCAACCTAGATGCCCTTCGATAGATGACTGGATAAAGAAACTGTGGTAGATTTACCCAATGGTATATTACTCAGCAATAAAAGAAAATTAAATTATGGCATTTGCAGGTAAATGGATGGAGTTCGAAAATATCATGCTAAGTGAAGTAAGCCAAGATCAGAAAACCAAATGTGGAATGTACTCGTTGATAAGTGGATGCTAATCCATAATGTGGGGAAGGACAATGGAACAATGGTGGAACTCTGTTCACAGTGGTGTAAGGGTGGAGGGGGCATGGGGACAGTAAAGGTGGTGGAATATGATGGTTATCATAGCCCTAACTTTATGTATGGCTGCATATATGTTGTGATTCTATACAACTTACAACTAGAGAATTGATATGTTATCCTCTATGTACAATGAATCAAATTACATTCTGTTATCATGTAAGCCTAAATAGAACAAATAAATAAAATATGAAAAAAAAACTTTAGGGAGAGAAATAAGGGTGTAGCACAGTGGTAGAGCATATACTTAGCATGTTCACAGGCCTTGAGTTTGATCCCCAGCACCAAAAGGAATAAACACCCCAAATTAGGAGGAGACTTTTGTTCCCCTTTAAAAATAATTTTGGGGGCTGGGATTGTAGCTCAGTGGTAGAGTGCTTCCCTCCCATGTGTGAGGCCCTGGGTTCAATCCTCAGCACCACATAAAAAGAAATAAAATAAAGATATTGTGTCCATCTACAGCTAAAAAAAATACTAAAAAAAAAAATAATTTGGAACCAAAAGAAAATGTTATAAAAATGCTCTTAGCCATATGTTGTGTAATTAATTAGCATAGTCATATAGTACTGTTGAAGAAGACTGATTTTCATCTTTTCAACTATTTGAGAAATATCTATTTACTTAATAAATGCCAGGCACTGTACTGGTGTTAAAGATTAATATTTAAAACATTTCAGATATTTTTAGTTGATATTTTATAAGCTTTCCACTTGTGACCAAGGTTGATTCTTTTGAAAAAGTGTCAAAGAAAAAAAATTCATTAATCCTCTATTCAAAGTATAGCAAAAGTTGTTGGAGCTGGTTTAATTACCCTCTGTTTATATTAAAAAAAATAGTTCATACTCTATAATCCATTGAATAATTATTCTTTCTCAAAAAATAAATTATAATATTATCCTCCACAAAAAGCTCCTTGGCCTCATTTTTGTGCCACTATATATATTACATTCCCTTTCTACTGAGAGACAGTGTAGAGAGGCCATAGCAATGTCCATGGAGATGCATTTTGTAGTGGGATCTGATGAACAGATGAGTTAGTAACAGTCATCTTCTCTCACTGTCCAGCCTCAGAAAATGCAGGGGGTTTAGCATATAATTCCCCACATCCAAAATAATCATCAATCAGTACCTTTTACTTCTTCCTTTTTTCCAGGAATCCCCGGTACTATACTCTTTGAAAAGATCTAGCTTCATGTCAGAGCATGGAGAACCAAAAGGAAGCATATTTCTGTGAAAAAATGGACAAAGAAGAATTCAATTTTAATATATGTACAGGATGATATACACATAGATTTATATAAATATATTTTATTATTTAATGTATTTTTATATTTTACCAGTATATTTGTACACTTGTAGTTGCTTCATTAAACTAATGATGACTTCCTCTAAAATTGAAGCCATTCGGACTGATTGGCCATGAAGATGAAGTTCCCAAATAGCTAGGTTCCCTCATTATAATATAGTTGCTTTTGAAGAGAAAAAATAAACCTGTGAACAATCAAACCCTGGTTGTAAAATTTCAGTAATAAAGCCAAATAATTTGTTTCTTTAGTTTGAATTTTGTATATATTTCATTCTGTGCAGATACTTTTTACGTGAATTGGTAATTCTTTACTAAACTCTTTTCAGTTTACCTGTATCTTTTCCTTATTAATTGATATAGTATTTTTATATCTAAGAAGTATAATAATAATTGAGATAATTTGTATATATTTGAAAAATAAGAAAGAAAGAACAAAATAAAGGAGAAAAGGGAAAAATAGAAAAGGAAACTGAAGAGAGAGAAGTAAGAGAAGGAGAAGGAAAGAGAGATTTAGATAACTTCATACTCTAGGAATCACTAATACTTTATATTGAGCTCCATAAGCATATTCTTATAGCTCTGAAAATTTTTAACTTCAAATTTTGAAAGGTCAAAATAATATTAAATATATTTTTTCCTACTATGTGAGTCTTTCAGTAACAGCGCATTTCTGTGTATTTGTCCACACAGTCCTCTTAATTATCCATTTCATAACATTTATTAAATATTGGATATTAAATATAAAAAATATTATTCAAACAAAATCCTCACTTAATTATTCACAATGCAGAGGTGAGAAACCAGCATGAATAAAAAAGACATTAAAGAGGTATCTTTTGGTTTCAAGTGAACATAGTCCAAATCAATAGGCTTAAAAATCAAAGATGGTGCACGCCTATAATCAGGAGACCAAATGATTGTTTTCTTTTTAATCACTGCTTTATAGATATACATGAAATAGAATTCACTGTGGTATATCCATATATGTACATAGCATAATTTGGTCAATTCCATTCTACTATTGCTTTCTTTTCCCATCCCTCCTCTCCCCATCAATCCCTTCCTCTGTTTCACTGATCTCCCTTCTATTTTCATGTGATCCTGTCACCTCTTTTCCTCTTATTTTCATCTGGCTTCTACATATGGGAGGAAACATTCCACCCTTGACTTTCTCAGTCTGATCTATTTCACTTAACATGATGCTCTCCAGGAACAAGGTGAGGGAGGAGGAGAGGGACATAGAAAGGAGAGCTTTTGGGAGAGAAGTGGAACAAATTGTGTTCTGTGCATATATGATCATATCAAAATAAACCCAAATATTACATATGACTATAGTGCTCTAATAAAAACAGAAAAAATAATGTATATTTTAAAATAGCTAAAAGAGAAAATGTTAAATGTCACCACAGGGAATAATAAATATTTGAGGTGATAGATATGCTAATTAGCCTGTTTTAATTATTTCATAATATATATGCATCTAAACATCACCTATTACCCCATAAACTTATATACTTATGTTAATTAAAAATAAAATAAAGCTTTTTAAATAAGAATTAAACAAACCAAAATAAATGAGGATTGTAGGTTTAAGGCCAGCCCGGGGAACTTATTGAGACCCTTTCTCAAAACAAAATAACAAGGGCTGGGAATGTAGCTTGGTGGTAGAGCACTACTGGGTTCAATCACCAGTACCTAAATAAATAAATAAAGACAATGATGAGTTGGTTTATAAAACCATCCAAGTCCATCTTCATAGAGGAGTCATGATCAATTATACAGTCAGGAATCGAGTTTTCTCCAAATTGTGATTTGAGTTGCCTCTGTGCTCTTATTTATTTGATTCAGGAACATTCCGGCTTCACAGAGGCAAAATATCCTTTTAGAAGCTACAGACTTATCTAGGAAAAGAGTGTTCCTCTTGCCTTATATCTCTAAGAAACCTCTCCAAAAGTACTGTAACTATCCCAAGGAATGAGATGCTGTCAGTGGGAAGCCTGGGACCACAGTCTCCTGTTCAGAGTGCAAAGGAGTTAATATGACCAAAACATGTGGACAAAGAAACAGAGGAGAATTCTTCAGAGGAAAATCATAGTACAGTTCATACTGGATGGATGGGATACCAGTTCCAGGCAGGGCAAAGATCACAGATTGAAATATTCCAAGAACAATATAGATGGCATATCTATTCTGTCTTTGTAATTAGAGACATGTCCTGAATCTGGGGGAGAGGGAGGTGTACCTTAGGTTTAGGGAGAAGACAGCTAACATTTTTTCCTTCTCTTCTGTGTATCCATCTTCAGCTGATGCCTGTTTGTTAGGAAAACTGATGTTTCAATTCAAGTAGCCAAGCCCAAGGTTGCCTTTCTGTTTGAAGACCAGCTAATCTCCTGCCAGCAAATAGTAAAATGATCATAACACATGTGCAAAGAAGTATCCAAGGATTATTAAAATTCAGAATCATAGCCTTTCCCTTTCCATCAACCTGGAAACTGGTTCATATTCATCTTTATGAAAGTATCTCAAAGGACTTCTGAAAGAAGATTCAGTTTCTGACTCCTTCTTACATAGGTGAAATAGTTCTTTCTCTGGGAATTTGTGGAGCGGTGGGAGGGGGATTAGGGATGAAGAGAGAACAAGATTATTGACTCCAGAGAAACTGAAAAGGAATTATGGAGATACTGGTATTATGGAGAGAGAGAGAGAGAGAGAGTAGTGAGTGGGAGAAGATATGAACAAATTTATGATGGCTGTTAGACATATAAATATGTGCTTTTATTTCATAATAGCATGAATACTCTATTTTGTTGCATACTATGCTGTCATAAGACTGGAGAAATACATGTAAGGGAGTTATCACAGGTGTATGTGTAGGTAACAAGTTTACCTGATTTATTACTATAGAATTGTGGAGATGGAGTCTCTCTAAAAACTGAATAAAATAAACACCGAAAATATAAAACTTTCACGATAATAAGACATTTTATATTATCAAGCTCATGTGAATAAATGGGTTTCCTTTTCCTGATATCAGTAGCAGGGTTTATTTAACTTTAATTCCTTTAAGCTCGAAAACATTTATTTGACACTTTTTAAAGGTAACTTTCCAAAACCAGTGCAATAATGCTTATTACCTTCTTAAATAAATATAGCAAGTATCTAAAAATCTTCTACCTTCCTTCTGAAGTCATTCATGCCATACTGTGATTAACCAAGGCCAATCAAGGTCTAGACAGCTCATGTCCCAGCTCATCTTGACTATCTGAATTTTTGTGGCTGGTAGTTACAGATTGGTTCCTCCTTTGCTCTCAGGCTGTCAGATGCCTCTTGGCATTATTGTCCCTACACTTGTATAAAATAAGCTGTATTCAAAACACATACGAAGTATGAATAAGTGCTGGAAATTGTGAATGTCAGGGGGAAACAAACAACTCCTCCTTCTTGCAATTTGTTTTTAAACTGTAAAAGACTAAAAAGTCAGACTAGCAAGCTTGTTTTAATTGTTTGTAAATTAAAGTTAATATTTCCTGAACAAGCCCAAAATATCCTGAGTGAGATACTTTTGCAAGTATGATGTATGGGTGCTCTGGTCTGAACATTTGGGTCCCCCTAAAATACACATATTGAAAACCTAATAACCAATGCGATGGTATTAGGAGGTGGGACCTTTGGAATGTGATGCTATGATGAAGGTAGAGTCCTAATGAATGGGGTTGGAGCTTTTATAAAAGAGACCCCAGAGAGTTACATTGCTCCTTCTCTTATGTGAAGGCACAACTAGAAGTAGGCCCTCACCAGGCATCAGATCTATCAGAGCCTTGATTTTGTACTTACCAGCCTCCAGAACAGTGAAAAGTAAATTTCTGTTATTAGTAAAACTAGTTTTAGGCATTTGTTATAGTAGTCCCAATAAACCAAGACAACGTGTTTAATACTGGGCTACACTTGCCTGCATGTGCCACTTTACAAAGAGAACCTCTCTCTGTATGTTGTGCTGTTTTGATACTCAAGACAGTGGTAAGGGCACAACTATTATCTTCATTTCAAAGGAGGGAAAACTGAACTTCAGTTAAGTAAATGGCCCCAAATCAGTCAGATAGTGGTCATTGGCAGAGCTGTAACGGAAACTTCTGCCTTATTCTGTGTTTGGTGTTACTTGTTACTAGCTGCTATGGTCAGTGTTCTAGGGATCTTAAATATCATAATAGATTTTTGGAGGAGGTGTTTCTAGCTAGATCATCCATGTTTTATTTAAATACAGAAAGGCGAAATAATAATTATCCAGCAAATCAGAGGGGAATTTCATTCAATTTTTACCTTTATTCCTATTCTGTTTTTTCATTATTTATGGAGTTCTCCTTAAGGCGAAGGAATGGCTTTGCTTCACTGGTATCCTTTGTAGTGTTGGTCAGCTGATAACTTTTAGCTCTATGAACATTCAAAGGAAAAACTCAAGCAGTAGCTTCCCAAAGGAAACTTTGTAATCAACAGCAAGACTCCAATCTTCACATAAACCAATGGCATCATTTGGTCCCTATTCTAACTCCCTCTTCCACTTTGGTCTAGATGGATCTAAAACAATAGAGGTCTTAGCTTTGGAAAAGAGAATTTAGAGGCCAGCTACAATTTCTATTTCTCAATATCATATTAGAATTAATATAATTCCCCTAACCATTTTTAATGTAATGGTCATTGTGCAGTCTTGGGATGGACTCTCCACAGAAAATTTGGTTGAGTTTGTGATTTCTGATGCCACCTGCAACATGATATATAAATATTTACTACTCAAATAATGATGCTTTCTGGGGAAAACAGTAGAGGATCCTAAATAGATACAAAAATGGCTTCAAAGCAGAGAGTAGCAACCAAGCTTGAGTTGGTATGGTGCGTGAGCGTGGATCTGGGGTGCAGGCTTCCTCTCATAAGCTGGCGTTTGCATGTTTCAACTTCCAGCCAGCACCAAAGGAAAATCAATTGATATCGTATTACTTTGCTCAGATATGAGGAAGAAGGAGCAAGGACAATTGTGGGTTTTGAAACTTGTTGATAATCAAAAATGGCTTCAGACCATTATATCTAATAAATACTTAAGCAGTGGATTGAAAGAGACACTTGCTCCAGTTATCAACTTTATTCATAAGCCCTGTCTTTATAAAAGGCCCACTCCTTTCATGATGAACCATTCTGGCTCCAGAGGTGCTGATGGTCTTTAAATGGGAATAATTGCTCTCCCTATATTTCTTTATGAACAATGTAAAGCTAACCAATAAACAAAACAAATAGTTGGACAAATATGAACCTACTGCACAGGAACAGCTCCTCTGTCAACAGCTCTCTCTTGTATATCAGCTCTTCACAAAGGCTTTTTCTGCTCAGGGGTCCCTGTATACTACACTGTGTGCTGTTGGTGCTCTGTGAAAATTAAACAATAATGGTAAATTGGTGATCTACAGGGAAGGCACACAGCAGAGCAATCTGGCTGTTTCTGAATGACCATCAACAGGATTTGCTTTCTTTCATCTCATTCAGCTATGTAACGGAGTGCTTGAAGTACCCCCAGGAAGTTCCTTTATCCTTGGCAGAAGGGGTTTGTGAGTCTTGATTTCAATGCCCTTTTATGCTACTAACTGTCAAAAGGGATGCTGTGCAAGGAGTGAATCCATAACAGAAATGACTGCCATGACAGCCTCACAGAGCCAGCGTCAAAAATATTAGTGAACAATTTAGTAAGCCATCAAGCACATGAATAGACTGGGCTTTTTGCCATGTACTATCCATCTAAGTGGGAAAATACTGCAGCAAGATCAGAGGGAGGAGATGGGGGAAAATGGCACACTTTCTGATGTTGGAAGGACCTTTCTGTCTTCTCAAAAGGTTGATCATCACCAGGCCTGACGCAAGGTCATTTTTTACTCTCTAAGAACCTGTGAGGGGCTCCATAGGGAGCCTGAAAAGATTATTTCTCTAGACCCTATTGCAGTTTTCACAAACTGTACCAAAGTCTTCTCAATTAAATGTATCATCTAATCTTAGATGTGTAATCTTAGTTCATTTCAATACTAAAGTCCATTCTAATTTCCCTTTATGATTTTAAACTTGTACGTTTATATTGATACCTGGTCATAGTTTTTATTGCTGCCTTAATGGAGTAATTGTTATAAAATATTTTACACTATAATAGTACAATTCTCTTTTCAAGCTTCTGCATCTCTTTCAAAGTTAGATCAATTTCTTTAACGATTTATATGACAGAATGCACAGTTTTGCTATTGCTTGCCAGATTAGGTATTCAAGAAAACACAATCCATAGAGTAGATTAATATTTCACACTCTGTATTTTCCTGTATGTGTGTGATGTGTATATGTAATTCCTGTATTTTTTTTTCATTCATTCAATTATTGTTACTATCTAAGTCTTAGATGATAAAAGAATCAGGTTGCTGGAAATATTACACAAAGTCCCTGGCCCAATCCTGAGCTCTATGAGAACAGAAACTCCTTCTACCTTGCTTCTAGCCTCAGTGCTCAGCATACCACTGAATGCAATATAATGCTGAGTAAACATTTAGTAATGAATGAATAAGTGAATGCTATAGCTCTCCCTTTCTGCATAATCATTCATCAGAATTGTATGGACTGACTACTATTTTTTTTCTTTTTACCTCTTCTATTACTTGTAGTTTTGGGTTTTATTAATATTGTTTTTACATCCAATACTGTTTCCTTTTACCTACAAAAATCATGAACAGTGCAGATGTGTTTGAGGAAGATGCATTTTCTGGTATTTCTGCAGGTGCTAGCCTGATTTACCTTCCCAAGTGTGTGTGTTTGTGTGTGTGTGTGTGTGTGTGTGTGTGCACATGTACATACACCATGATTAAATCACTAAACACTGATTGGTATTCACATCTGGTTTGGCAAATCATATACCAATGTAACTTAAATGTTCCCTTTATTCTTTCTAAGAATGTCTTTACAGAATGGTGCTTTTCTCCCATCTTCTTAGTACACAATATATTCAGGGACAAATATTTTTTGAAAGAAAGCTTCATCTCAACCTTTTACCTGCACAATTACTTAGCCTATTGTGTGTTTATTTATTTTTTGACTCCCAGTTCAGAGATTTTATATCAATTGATTTCAAATTGGCCTTAAACTTGGAGTACTATGAGACCCTAATTTAATTTCTTACCCATACATGGTACTACTAGGTCGAGATTTCTTTGACACAATAGACTATATTTGGAAATTCCTGAAGCACTAAGGATACACACAAACAGAAAAATGTCCCCTTTCTTTTTCTGGGAAAAATTGTAGAGAAGATGTTTAACATTCAAATTCTTATGGGAGGAAACATGTAATATGTGTATGAAAATTAACACCAAGCTGGGTGCAGTGGCACAAGCCTGTAATACCAACACTTTGGGAGGGTGAGATAGGAGAATCGCGAGTTCAAAGCCAGCTTCAGCAAAGGCAAGGCACTAAGCAACTCAGTGAGACCCTGTCTCTAAATAAAACACAAAATAGAGCTGGGAATGTGGCTCAGTGGTTGAGTACCTCTGAGTTCAAACCCGGGTACCAAATAAATTAAAAATTAAGTAAGACCATTGTAAGAAAATAGGGAGTGGTGAGTACCATGCTCTATAGAACAAAAACTGAATGTCTTGAATAAAGATCATCAAATTCTGTTTGCAAAAGCTGAGAAAAAAGAAGAAATTTCTGGTCATGTATATGTTGCAGGCTAGCCACTATACCCACTGATCTCAATACTCCTTGGCTATATTTTTCTTAAACTTAGAAAGTGATGTTTGACTTTAGCCTGAAGGAAGATAGGTAAGATGAATGCTCTGGCTTTTATTTTCACTTCCATGAGGAAAGTATAGGTTATCCGTTCTCCCCTTCATTAATGGTAAATTGAGACCATTATTTTCATGTTTCTTTAGGCTCTTGGAATTGGGCTTTTGTAGTCTACCAATCTACTTTACAGTCATGTACTGACTATCTGGAAATTCCGCCATATCTGTGGAAGATGGTGTGCCCAGTTCATATGTGTATTCTCCACTCTATAGTCCTGTGATCATCTTGGGCAATTTGGACAACATGATGCTAAACCATCTTTTGAATCTTCTGGTCTGTGAGACCCTGGAATTCCCCATTTTTGTCATGATTACTTCCACATCATTTCATCCTTTGAACTTGTAAAGGGAAAACATCTTGATATCTAATAAATTTGCCTTTGCATTTGAGTTGCGTAGCACAGCTAAAGATTAACAGAATTATGTGGTTTGATTCTACCATGTTTTTAAAACTACTTTTCAAGCTTTCCTTGCTTTTCTAAATATGTTTTCTAATCTCTCTCTCTTACTTTATACTCCAAAAAAAAAAAAACAACTCAAACAAACAAAAACCTTTATTTCTCTTTGTCTCTCATAGTCTCATCTTAGGTTTCCCACTAGTTCATTTTCATCAGAATTGAACTTTCCTTGCTACTCAATAAAACACACACACACGCAAACACACATCCTTAAAGAAAGTCTCTATCCCACATCCACTCTAGATGCCATAGTGTTTTCTTGATTCACAAATTTTTGATGTAGAAAAGTATATATACTTTTACTGTTTCCTTATTGCTAATTCCTCTTAGAACTTTAATTGTATTGCTGTTACCAAGGTTATCATTGTTGATAAATAGCAAAAGTTTTGTCCACTTCTTCCTGGACCTTTTGACTACATTTGTCACTGTTGACCTCTCTGTTCAGAAAAAGTATTTATTTTGCCCTTTTTTGACATCAACTCTCTTGAGTTTTCTCTTACCATTATAGTAGTTTCTTCTCAGTTTAACTTCTTTTCCTTAAATTCTAGTTTTAGTATTATACTCTATACTCTCTTTTTTTCTACACAGACTTCTTTGAAAATCTCAATCACTTCCATGACTTTTTACTATCAATAGAGTGAAAACTCCCAAAGCTGTATTAATCTACATCTTAAACTTTTGCTCACTACCACTAAACATCTCCTACTGCCATTGAGACAATCTAAACAAGCATGAAATTGAAAGATGACCTCCCTTCTTAACTTTCTTCTCTCCCTGCTTTTCCTTATCCTTGTGAATGGCACCTTCCTTCATTTAGTTGCCCCGTCTAGAAACTTGCACTTAATTTTCTCCCTCCATGTATCTTCACACAGAGTGAACTTTAAATCTTACCAATCCTATTACTTAACATCCATCTACCCAATCTTTCCAGAGTTATGTAAGAGAAACAGGGTGTAAAAAGATTGTATTTTGAAGAAATCCAACTTATATTTTAGAGTTCATAGAGGGAAATGATATATAAGTTTAACATTAAAAAGTGACTGGGGATTACCCAGACATGGATATAGAGCCCTCTAGGAGGAAGGAGTCACATATATAAAGAACTTGGGAGTCTATGGGGACCAAGGCACAGTAAGAGCAGAAATATAAAGTGTCAAGGTAAAGAATAGAATGGGGGAAGAAGCAGCTTGTAAAGAAAATCAAGGCTAATTCACACAGGAATTTGTGTCTTCTATAAAGCATTTTCAGCTCTAAAGAACAAGGGAAAGCTACCAGTGGGTTCTAAGTAGAAAGATGAAATGACTTGGTAGTATGTCCTTTGGGGTCCATACACTGAGGCATAGCTGATTTCATGGTATCGTTGTCATATACACGCACAAATGACTCTATAACTTGAATTCCTTCTCACTTTGCCCTTATATTATTCCTGTATCAACTTTGTTCTCTTAATGATTTGCACGCTTTACCAACAAGCAGGACCTGAATGACAGAAATATTCCTGGTAAGACATTCAATTCTTTCTTGGAAAAACAATTTTTATTTATTCCATAAGATACATTATTCTATAGGCTATTATCCATCTTTATATATTTCACAGAGTTTGGGTATATTTCCTCCACAAGACCATTTTTCAACAACTCACACTATGTGGTATAAGTAGGTGGCTATTTTAAGGTCTGCTCACCTCTAATTAAAAGGTTATAAGAAAAATTCTATTAGTGGGTTGGGGATTTCATTTTGATTTGACCAATAATGAATAGTTTTCTTTGATAGCACTTTTTTAGACACAGCTGGATGAAAAATCAACCACAAAGGGAGCTCTATTTTATTTATCATTAATTTTGACATGTTTCCACAGATGTTTTCTGGGACCATTGTAACCTGCTTAATTTGTCTCTGTATAATGGGAAGCAGATAGCCTCAATTAATGTACTGATTTGTAAGTTCTTTAATGAGTTTCAGTAGTTTTACTCATTATTGCTGATACAGTACACTGAACCCTGGAAGCTGGGATTTGAGAATTATTAGAACATAAAACCTGAACCATTGCAGAATTGCTTTTCTATGGCATATTTGTTGTTTACTGGTTACTTCTCTCTTGTGTGTATATGTAAGTAGGGAAGATATTGAAACCACATGGAAATGAATTCATAGACTCATGGAGTTTGCAAATTTGTTTTTAGTCTGTGTAAGCCACATATAATGAAGAAGTAGCTGTGGCAACCCCTTGGTGACTACAGAATTACAATTTATTCTACAGACATGGCTGATAATAAGAATTAAAGTAGGCTTCAGCCTCATTTAGTGGTTTTGATGAATATATCACTATATTGTAAGGAGAGTTTATCAAAGTGTTCCTTCTTATAAGTAGGAAATGAAATAGCTCAACCTTAGAATTTGGATTAACTCTTTCAGGAAGTAGCTTAACTAGAGCAACAAGACCAAGGGAAAGGCATAAGAAATTTATGAATAAAATTATGTTTACTCTGAAAAGAGAGTAGTAAACATTCATTGTTCATGCACTACTAAAAAAACAGATGAACCTCTTCTGTGGCTTAGTATCTCAGTCTTTTAAACAAGAGGATTTAAGACCTGTGGGACCCTCTAAATAGCACAGGTATTTAGATTGTAATAGCATTTTTTGCTGGAATGGGAATATAGAAACTGTGGTCAAAGCATCAGGCTTTCTCCTATGAAAGTTTATAGCCAATTTTTCTTCTGTTTCTATTAGGGGCATTTATTGTTATAGCTGCAATGTGGCAGGACAAGAGAAGACTGGAGTACTCTGCAAATGCCTGTTAGAGTACTTCTTTTCCTCAGAAAGGTTCTTCCTTGTTGCCACATTTTATGGTAACATAAAGTTTCATGACATTTATGGAATTGTGTGTCATGAAGCAGATGGCTTGTTAGCCTGTTTCAGTAAGCTCATTCATATCCATACAATATTAAAACTTTTCCAAGTTCATGAATTATAAAAGAATACTAGATGCTGTGTAGTCCAAAGAGTCCTTTAATTATTAAAATTAGATATGCCAAAAGGATTCAAACCTGAATGGAAATTAAAGATGGGCTTTGAATCAAGATAAGGATGCTGAATTTGGTTCATGTGAAATTACTTCTCTTCAGGAGGTACTGGGTTTCTACTAGTATTACAAGTACTAATTCAGTTTTATCTCTTATTACTTCCTGACATAAAGCCATTGCTAGAGCTGAACTTGTATTACAAGGGCTTCTCACTTCCCTAGGATCATGAAACATACTCTCTCAACTGGGTGTTTTGCACGTGCAGTCCTTACATCTGAGAAACCTTTCTTAACTCCTATGTGTCCAACTCTCAAAAACCTACATAAATGGTAGGACCCATCTCAAACAAAATTTCCTTTAATAATCCTTCTATAGGCCCTGAAATCACATATAATTCCTTCATTGTATTGTGTTCATAAATGTGTTCTGTCATCCAGTTGCTGACCTTTGTGAGACTGATGCCTCTGTTTTCTTTATCTCTGAATAGCCCCACAGTGCCTAATGGAACATCTTAAATAAAGTGCTTAATGGATGTTTGTTGAATTACATTTTATAAAGTTTCATATGACACTTTTAAATATTATTTAAATAGATATCATTTCCCTCTGTTTAAATGATGAAACCATATTATCTGTTGAGTGAGCTATTTTTCTTACTTTGACTTTAAGGAAGCTCTGAGCTGGTTTCTGCTTACTTATTATTCCTTCTATTAGCCTTTCCTTCTGATAAAATTTTTCTCTTCCCTCTCCAGCAGTAGTTGGAGCTAGGATTTTATTCATATTTCCATTGTTATGGATTTTATTGTAAATGCTAGCTATCTCAGATTTACCCATTTACTTTCCCAACATTTATTGTATCATATAGTTGACATTGAGCTAGACATTAAAGATATGAAGATTAACATGATATAGTCCACACTCTCAAGCAGCCCCCAGCCCAATAAAAGTATAGTTCTCATTACTTAAACAATCACAACAAGGAAAATAACAAAACCATAGCTTTTACTTCTTCACTCTTTTCTGGAGGTAGTGAGAGGAAATCACTTTTGCCCCAAGATGAATTAATGCTTTCTGTGGCTTGTTCTCCAAATAGATAGCTCTAGATAACTTTTCTTTTCCTTCATCAATGTTTATTTTTATGAAGCAAATATTAATAGTTCTAGGCCTCTCTTCATTCAGACAGGTTGTTAGGGCAATTCTTGTTAATAGAAAACCTTTTCTGCTCTTGTTGTTGCAGAAGTTTTATTTCCTTCAGTAGAAGTATTTATATTTTAACTTAATTTCTAAGGTAATCTCGAGTCAGATTCCTACACAAATATTGCTTTAGTGTGAAAAGCAAAGAATAGTTGTTAGGTTGAACAAAGAGCATCCTGATCTTGATTCTTCTCCCTTGAAGCTTATCTACAATAGAGTCG
This sequence comes from Geosciurus inauris, assembly GCA_004024805.1. Lineage (NCBI taxonomy): Eukaryota > Metazoa > Chordata > Mammalia > Rodentia > Sciuridae > Geosciurus > Geosciurus inauris. The sequence goes on along the minus strand of PVHX01007230.1, from coordinate 32,914 downwards.
CGGAATGATGTTTATAGATGAAAGCATAACTGAACATAATATGAAAATGTAATTTTTTTACCACATTTTATGATAGGCTCTTAGTTTTAATTTGTAAATAGAAATAGGTTTAAGACATGTTTCTGAAATCGTTTAACAAACAGTTTTGTTTCACTTATTAGTATTGTGGAAAGAACATTAACTTAATAGGTGAGACACCAGAGTTCAAATTTTAAAGAGTCAATACTTAGAAACTAAAATTGTGGTTATAAGGAACCAAGAGTATAGGGAGATGAAACAGGGAGAGGTAGGTCAAAGGACACCTACTGGAAGATACGTAAGATGAAATTTAAAGTACAAGATGAGGGCAATTATAGTAATATTGCACTGTACGCTGGAAATTTGCTGAAAGAGTTAATTTTAGGTGCTTTTACCAAAAGAGTAGTAACTATGCAAGATGATGGCTAATACTAATTGACCATAGTAACCATCTACCTATATCTATCAAAATATCACATTGTATAATTAAAATATATTCAATAAAATATCAATAGATAAGTAAATTCTAACTCAGAGTGTTTAGCCCCACAAAATTGATCATAACACCAAACTTCTCATGGAACCTCATTAGCCTTGGTTATCTCTTCCACGAAATGCAGACATTCAACTAGTAATAGTCATAAATATATTTTCATCTTTTACATTTTATATTGATGTAGGTTTTAATTCCAGGGGGTCCTGCACAACAGATATAAATAAATGAATACATACACAAATAAATAAGATTTTATTTGTACAGACAACTGCATTTATGTTCTTTCCCTCTTCCCATTTAAAATGAGAGCTTTATTTCATTAAGTTTGCTGCATTAAAAATACAGAGTTTTTCTGAGGATAAATGTTCTATTCCTACAAACCTTATGACTATATAAAAGAGAAAACTGTTTGATCTCTGTGTTTTGAAAGACAGTAATTAGACAGATCACTTTGAAAATTCACTGTTGGCCAATTAGCTATAGCTAGCCCATTTAAAATATGCATTCTTGGTGACTAACTTTACGTAAAATTATGTACAAAAAGTCATGTAATTTAAATCTGATTCCCATTTGTAAAAGGATGATTTTTACCCAATTAAAAGCAAGTAAAGTGAAGCATATATTTTTCCTTTGACTTAAGTATTTTCTACAACCAATGTCTGATTATATATCAACAATTTAGGTAGTTTAAAAAGAGGTGGAAAACCAAAGCAAAGCCATACGTGAATGTGTAGTAGTCAGGGTCTGTCACAGGAACTTATTTCTAAACCCGCATCTCTATCTGCCAAAATTGTAGTACCCTGGTCCTAGATGATCTCTCTTAATTAGCAATCATAAAAATAATCATGGCACATTTATAATTTTTTAAAAATGTCCTTCTAAAACTTGATTGGGAAAATGACATTGTTCTTTAGTATAAAATCAAAAGGTTGTACAGTCCCCTTCACATCTTGACCTCTCTGAGTCAAACCAATTACCAGCCAATCTTTGATAATGAGCAATCATATAATCAAAAGATTGGAAGAGACCTTGTGAGGGAGTATGTTTTTCCTTCCCATACCAACATAGACGGCACTGAAATCGTTTTAGAAAAATAATTTCCTACTCCTTTTATTGACATTTTTAAGAAAAAAGGTCCATAATCTCTGAGGTCTGGTTATGCACAGTAACTTGTTTGACACTTCGGCTTTATTTGCTTCCTTCTCTTTCCTGTCTTATCCTCCACTTCCCCATTGATGTTTGCAAGGATCAGCTCCCAAGTGAACTACTTACACTCTAATCTACATCTCAGTCCATATCAGGGGAAGTAATTTCAGATACTCTGCTTATAGCTCTTAATGAGGAAATGAAGTTATTGATTAAATAAGAAAAACATTGCAATGATTAAACTAATATTAACCCAAACTAAATCTTTTGATTGGTGCATTGTTACTAAAACCCAGGCACCAAATTATCCTTCACATAGCCTGTTCTGTGTACTACCACTATTTCTAAGTATGTATGTGCTTATTACTTAGCTTTCCTAATGATAACTGAGGTATCTAAATCAATAATTATGCTTTTTAACTATCAACCATAATGCAGCTATTTGATCCAGAAATAGCTGGAATCTAGTCCTTATAAAATTTCTAGTATGTTGAAGATCTTTTCAGGGAAATTTGAGTATACCTGTCAAAAACGTGTTGGAAGTTTTGTCCTACTCTTATTTTACATAGATGTAGATAAATATGAGTTGTTAAAAAAAATCATCCTAGCTAAATCTGCTAGAGCTACATCTTTTTAAAGTAATGTGTTTAGAGGTCTAAAATATCAATTATTTATCTTAGTTAAATTTAACATATATCTAGAACTATTATAGCCCAAAATGTTATTTAGAAATATAAATTATTGAAATGACTAGTACATAGCATTGCTAGGGAACCACACATACTCAACCTCCACTTCCAATCTCCATTCTGTACTTGCATAGTTATTTGAAAGATGTTAAAGGGTAAATGGCCATCAAAATAAATAACATTCAATTACAACCTTCCTAAGAAAAGAGGGTGAATTTAGGAAACCCAAATAAAAGTAATATAATTCTAAATGTTTTCCTCTTAATCTATTTTCTCTTTTCATTATTTTAAATACCAAATGGTTAATGCAATTGAATTTTCTTCTCCTTTGTGAGGGGTATCTATGTATCTGACTGGATTGAAAAGAGTCTTTTAGCTCTGAGAACCAATGTTGAGTGGCATAAGAACAAAGTCAACTCAGGGCTAATTTTTGGTGCATTTCTTTCTTTCTCTCTCTCTCTCTCTCTTTTTTTTTTTTTTTTGGTACTGGGGATTGAACTCAGAGGTACTCAACCACTGAGCAACATTCTCAGCCTTATTTTGAGTTTTATTTAGAGACAGGGTCTCACTGAGTTGCTTAGCGCCTCACCGTTGCTGAGGCTGGCATTGAACTCGCGATTCTCCTGTCTCAGCCTCCCAAAGTGCTGGGATTACAGGCATGTGTCACTGCGCCTGGACTTTTGGTGCATTTCTAATAGGACTTCGAAAGGATTATAGTCTCCAGAGAACTAGGTTTGGCATGTCTTATCTTTGTAGTCTCAAACCTACTATATATCGCAGGCAGCATTTCAAATACTTACTGTGAATTATGACCATTGGACTTAGTTTAATGATTATGTCCCTTCTCCACTCAATCTGCTTGACCATATTTTATCCATCTCCTCTTTGTCTCCTTAGTGACTGAGATTTTCCCAGTGTACAATTATGGGGATGGATCAAAATACAACAGCCAATACTGGAAACATGAGATTGATGGAAATCTATTGGTCACATACCCATTGCTCAGGGAAATTGGGGACACATAATGTAGGGGTATAGAGGGCTGCACTTGAGAGCACAGTGAGAAAGTATTGGTAGGTGGTAATAGGAGATTAGGGTGATCTGTGGTTCCTGGGGAAGGATGATATTGTTTTGTCTACATTTTAGAAGCAGGTAAAGAAGCAAAACCTGTTAAGCTGAGTATCAGGTAAAGTGTACATAGAGGAACTAGCTGGGTGGGGAGATTTCCCATCCTGTGACAGACACATTCATGAGAGGAAGGAAGTCCACAGTTAGGTCTTTAGGTCCTGTGAGGCTTAAAGATGTCAAAGAAGCACATGAAATTTTAGGTCTTACAGTCCAGTGGCTTTCATTCTTGAAATCAGGGTTCAGTTAGGTTGTTGCCTTTATTATACCGGTCACTGCTTGGGATTCTAAATAGGATTATTCTTGTTATTTGGAAGGTTTTCAAGTATACCTTGTTTATACTAAACTTGGAATATTAGTTTAGTTTAGTTGATTGTCATTACCAGTTTGGATTAAATTTGGTTTCACCTCATTTCTTATAACCTTGTAGATTTCATGATTCTCTCAAGCAATGTTGAGCCTTTCAATATAATTATTTTAAGCTTATTCTTGTATATTCTCACCTATATGGAGCCTGCCATATATTATGACTTGTTTTGAAATTTCTTATCCCAGGTAGATCAATGAACCCTGAGAATTTTTAAATCAGAGGCTTCCTACTTCCATTTTTAATAAAAATGAGAATTATAATGATAATGAAAGATATTTAAAGATACTAGTATTTCATTAGTATGTTCCAGTCATTTAGCTAGATTTTTTTTTTTTTTTTTTTTGCACCAGGGAATGAACTCAGGGGTAGTCAACCACTGAGCCATATCCTCAGCCCTGTTTTGTATTTCATGTAGAGACATGGTCTCACTGAGTTGCTTAGTGCCTCGCTGTTGCTGAGGCTGGCCTTGAGCTCAGGATTCTCTTGTCTCAGCCTCCCAAAGTGCTGGGATTACAGGTGTGTGCCACCGCGCCCGGCTGTTTAGCTAGATTCTTTACAAGTATGTTCTCAGTTGATTCTTATAATCTTGATTTCAGAAGTAAGAAATATTAGGCTCAGTAATCCCAGGCAACTTTTGCATGATCAGGTAATCAGATAACAGCAAAGTCAGAATTTAAATATGAATCCATCTTGACTTCAAGAATTTGCTACACCTATTATAATATTAATAAAAATTTAAGCAATATGATTAAGCATTTAAGAAATTTAAAGTGAAGCTATGACCTCATGGAGGTTTGGGAAAAGCTTGACACATTTAGAACTCCCTGGGTTTGACCAGGACAAGTGTCCAGTACCCTGTTCCCGTAAGTCCTGCCAGCATTAGGCTTCTCTTGCCAACCATTATCTCACCAGATAACACCTATGATGCGAGGCAGAGGGCAGAGATCCCTGGGGAGCATATTTTAATGTGAGAAGGAGACATTTACTGCAAAAGTAACATCTTTGTATGAGAAGGGCAGAGACATTAAAAATAACCTATTGGAGTTGTGCATTATGGGAGCAATACCACAGGTTGGAGAGTAGAAGGGGAAGTGCCTATAGTGGCACTGAAATCTTTCAAGTGTTTTGGGAATTGTACCAATAATTTATACGGTTCAGCGACAGCATCTCTCTCCTTTCCTCCTTACTTTTGTGGCAAGTAAGGAGGAATATAAAAAGCAGTTTGATACTCCTTCTAATTGTGATTTATCTTACCTTCTTACTACACATCAAGTTCAAAGGAAGAAAGAGAAGACAGACTGATATTCTGAAGGATTTATAGCTTTGGCGTCACCATCTGGGAGAGAACTTGGTACCTCACAGACAAAAGAGTAATGGAAATTTTCCATGCTCAGGGTTGATTTGAGTTTGCCTATCTGGTCAGTGCCAACTTATTCTGTGGGCAGCATGTGTGAATCCCAAGATATTTTAGTTTTGTTAATCTGATCAGTGCCAGTCCATTTCTGGCTTTCCTGTCCACCTGCTGACTCCCTGGTGTTGGCTTCCTGCTGCTCTGTCCATCTGTTAAGAATTTATTTACAAAATACACTAAAATGCAAACTGCACCAGTGTGGGACTTAGCTTCCCCATGCCCAGGAAATAGCATCATGCCAGAGCACAATTTCCAATTGTTACTAAGCTTGAGTATAAGAAATTGAACGATTCCAGGGTCTCTCACTTTCATTTGAAATCCCTCAGGCAACATGGCAATGAAAATATTCTGTATTTCAATCCAGGGAAGGTGAAGCTTTTACTACATAAAGGTTTAGAGTATATTTCTAGACTGGTTTGTAGAAAGAACATTAGATTAGTAATAAAAAATCCATGGTTATAATACAAGATTTTTTATCACATGTTCATATAATTTTAGTTAGAAAAAAAGATTATATCAGTTCATGAACTTCACTTAAGCACAAATTAGTATTTTTTTAATTTCCATGTATTTACTCATATATATATATGTGTGTATGTGAGTGTGTACATATATATATGTATACACATATATACATATATATGCATGTATATATCACATATATAAATAGATACAAGGCAATTGGGCATTATTCTGGTTTAACTGCTGTGGCACACTGAGGACAAGATGTCTTTATGAGGAACAAGTTTCCATGGAGGAAAGGGAGGTTCAATCTATTGATTGATAAGGTAGAAAGTAAGGAGATGAAAAATAATACAAAAATAAACCAAGTCCAAGTAATTCAAGAACTATTAAAAGAAAGCAGTATATTTGTCGAGGTAAAAAATAAGCAAAAGAGAGTAAGAATCTACAGGTTTTCAATTTTTCCCTTTTCTAAGGCTCTGTGTATATATGTATGAGTAGTAGAAGTGGGATATTATTCAATACTGAACATGGAGCTGATGTTTAATTAAAATTGTTTGCAACAAAAACTTAGGGAAATTTTCACAGGTAAAATTCTGGGGTCAGTGAGAAAACTATGATCTCAGCAGAGTCTAGCAGGACAGCTAGACTATAAAGATGCCCATCTTTTTAGCTATCAAAAATAAGATGAACAATATTGAAGTTTAGTAATTTATGACCCTTTTATCTTCCATATGCCACTGACTTAATGGTCATTACAAAACATTTTCTGTTAAGCGTCATTTTTTTTTTAAATATTTTTTTAGTTGTAGATGGGCACAATGTCTTTATTTTATTGCTTTGTATGTGGTGCTGAGGATCGAACCCAGGGCTTCACGCATGCAAGGCAAGCGCTCTACCGCTGAGCTACAATCCCAGCCCCAAGCATCATTGTTGATCACCTTAAGACTTACCAAGTATTTTGGAAATATCTTTTTGCATGTCAAATATTCCTGGGCAGGCTCAAAAATGCTAAGGGTAAACATCACAGCTGACTAAGATTGTTCAAGCTGCTATGACAAAATACCTTAGACTGGATCATTTATAAACAACAGAAATGTACTGTTCACAGTTCTGGAGGCTGGGCCCAGCAGGTTGACTGTCAAGGAAAGGCTGTTCTCTTCTTTAATGACAATGCCTTCTTGCTAAGTATTTGCATAGTAGAAGGGGCAAATAAAGTCCCCAAGCCTCTTTTATAGGGTCACTACTCCCATTCTTGAGAGCAGAGCCCTTATGACATAATCATCTCTCAATAGCCCCACAGATACTATTGCATTGAGAATTAATGAATGCCAGAGGGTCACAAATATTTACATCATGGCACCAGTGTGGATAATTTTTGAACCCTTGGGATTTCATGAACAGAATAAATACCTTGATATTATATTTTTGATTTATACTGCTTTACTATCACAGTTATTTAGAAAATATTGTGTACTGATTTTTATGAAGCTTACTAAAGCTTCATAAATAGGGAGACATTAAAGTGTTAATTTTAAAAATATAAACCTACTTATAATTTTTAAATACAGTTTACTTTTTGGGATAGTTTTAAGTTTACAAAAAATTTTTGCAGAAAGAACAGAGTTCTCATATGCCCTTTCTCCCTTCAACACAGAATTTCCCATTATTGTGGCTCAGGAGGCTGAGGCAGGAGGATTACCAGTTCATAGCCAGCTTCAGAATCTTAGTGAGACCCTGAACAACTCAGCGAGACCCTGTCTCTAAACAAAATACAAAAAAGGACTGGGGATGTGGCTCAGTGGTATAGTGCACTTGAGTTCAATCCCTGATGCCAAAAAAAAGGAAAGAAAAAAATTCTCATTATTATCATCTTCTGTTAGTGTGGTCCATTGGCTACAATTAATGAACCACCATTGATACATCATTAACTAATGCCCATAATTTACATTAGTTTTCTCTATAATCTACAGTTCCATGGGTTTGGAAAAATATATAACATCAGGTTTGTCTATTATAATTTCCCACAGAATAATTTCACTGTAAAAATGTCCTATTATTTGCCTTTTTATGACTTTGCCTTCCATTCCAAACTACTGTCACCAATCTTTTTATTGCATCTATGATTTTGCTTTTTCCAGAATGTTATACAATTGATGTCATTGTGGTGCATAGTCTTTTAAGGTGATTTCTTTCACTTAGTGTGCATTTATGTTTCCTCCATGTCTTTTCAGGGATTACAAACTCATTTCTTTTAGTTCTAAGCAATAATTCCATTGTCTGGATATTCTACAGTTTGTTTATACATTCATCTATTGAAGGGCATCTTGGTTGCTTTCAATTATTGATGATTATTAATAAATAAGCCGATATAAACTTTGGTATACAGGCTTTTGTGTAGTCATAAATTTTCAATTAATTAGGATACATGCTATTGCTGGATCATATGCTAAGCCTTTTACTTTATAAGAAACATTTAAACTGTCTTCTCAAGCTGTTGTATTATTTTGCTTTCCCACCAGTAAAGAATGAGAATTCCTATTCTCTATTCCCTTACCAGTACTTGGTCTTGTCAGTATTTTGGATCATTGCTACTATAATAAATGTTTAGTGTAATCCATTGCTGTTTTATTTGTAATTCTCTAATGACATGTGATGTTGAACATCTTTTCATGTGCTTATTTTCATTATGTATTTTCTTTTGTCTTCACAGGTCATTTACCTATTTCTTATTGGGTTGTTTGTTTTCTCATTGTTGAATGTTCAGAACACTTTGGATATTTTGATCTTTGTATGGTACAAGTCTTTTAGCAGATATATGTATATGAAGTGGGTTTCTTCAGGTGATATATTATTGTGTGTTGTATTTTTAATCAACTTGGATAGTCTTTGTCTTTTAGTTGGTATATTTAGACTACTCACATTTTGAAAGTGATTATTGTTATAAATGATTTAATATCTACATTTTTATAATAGTATTTTATTTATACTCTTTTCTTATTTAGTTTTGTATTCTTTTTGCTTTGAGCATTTTATGATTCCATTTTCTCTCATCTGTTAGTATGTTCATGAACTTTTAAAAATATTTTCATCATTTCTCTAAAGTTTACAATATATGCTTACAAGTAATCTAAGCCCACCATAAAATAACATTGTGTGCTTCTTATTGTATAGGTACCTTATATTTAATTGTGATTTTGATAATTTGACTATAACAACCACATATAGTTTTGTTGATAGCATTAAGTACCTTATATTGAGGTCACTATAAGTACTAAATAATTTTGATAAATGGTAAGTTAGAGCATATTGTATACTTAGACCCTAAAATTAACAAAGCATAGAATCTCTTATGCATTTTTATATTATGACTTAATCATATTGATTGAATACTAATAGAGATACTAGATAGGGTATTTTATATTGAATTATTTGTCTGACTTTTTATTGTAAAGGTATTATTACCCTGCATGTTCATGGCAGATAGTGCTGAGAGATAATTCCCCATGGATTTCTCATATTTCTTTATCCTAGGCCTTCTTGTCCATTTGAATAATAAGCAGCTTTGGAGACTAGAAGAAGAATTTCTCTCTAGAGAGATTCATAAACTGTTTTACTCACCTTTTTCACTGAGGTGACAAAAAGACCTGACCAGAACAATTATAGAGGAGGAAAAGTTTATTTGAGGGCCGCAGTTTCAGAAGTCTTAGTCCACAGAAGGCTGGCTCCATTTCTTGGGACTCGAGGTGAGGCAGAACATCAAGGCAGAAGAGTATGGCAGAAGGAAGCAGCTCACATGATGATCAGAGACAGAGAGAGATTCCATTCTCCAAATAAAAAATATATTCCCCAAAGCCACGCCGCTAATGAGCCACCTACTCCAGCCACACCCTACCCATCTTCAATTACCAGTTAATCCCCAACAGGTGGTTAATTTACTAATTTGGTAAATCCTCTCATAACCCAATCATTTGGCCTCTAAACATTCTTGCATTGTCTCACACATGAGCTTTTGGGGGACATATCACATTCAAATAATACTAGAGACATACCTCCCCAGTGATATCCCAGGGTAGTAATAAATTGAAAGCAGCAGGTATGAATGACTCAGAGCTAATAATTTTAAATAAATTTTTTTAAATTAATTCTTTTAATATATATAATCAAGTGAATTTCTGGTTCATTAAATTTCATGGAAAAGGACATGGAAAACATTCAAACAAAGTAGGCCTTGAGGCCTCTGCACATAAAACACCTTTGAGTATCAAAAACACTCATTTCTCAAGACCCTTTACTTTAATCTTTTGTAAAAGTGTCATGATACACTGATTTTTCTAGAACTAAACACTGCCATCTGCCAGGAAAGTGTTGTCACAATAAACATAGATGAAGTCTATGATGTAAACACCTCTCTTTTAGATGTGATATTATCTTCAGGGCACAAACTGTGCAAGCATGTAGGGCAGCCCTGAGTAGATGAAAACTTTTCTCTGAAAATTTACCATTTAGAAGGAGATCCTAATCTAAAAGTGTGCACCCAGCTCCAAGTCTCTTAGAACTCTTTGCTTTTTATATACTGCTAAATCCTCAAGTAATTTTCATGACAGGATCAAGAAAGGAAAAGGAATTCACATATACTAAATAACTACCACTAGTAACTAGATGGTAGATTCTGTATAAGGTCTAATTTAATCTTCAAACTAACACTGTGATCTAGGCTCAGTTACATGTGTCATAAGACTGAGGAAAATAAGGCTAATGAGTATAATGATATTCCTAGCCAAGAAGTGGTAGACCCAGGAGATAAGCCCAAGGTAGTCTATTCCAAGTCTGAAGACCTTCCATGACAAAATTCTGCCAACACTCACAAGTACTTGTGATAGTGTTGGTGCAAGATAGAGAAGAAGTAATTCTGTAGAAGTACATATCTATGCACAAGCCACCTTAGAAGTGCAAATTCTCACCCTTTTCTAGCAACATTAAAATCTTGCATTAATTAACAGGCCTATCTTTTCCTGTCTTTTTGAATCACCACTATCATCCCTGGGACCTACTGGGGGAAAGTGTCTTTAACTAAAACACAGGTGGGAGGTATATAGGATATTCCAATTAAATACTCTGAACATTCTAGAGAGTTGGGTTTTAGAATGCTGGTGGAAACCACAAAAGAAACTTCAGCTGTTTTATTATTGGACACATGAGTTTAACATTACCTTTTCTATTTTCTTATTCCCTTATTTGAAGAATTAGAAGTTTCCCTCCAGAAGCTAACTGATATTGAATCATGACTTTGTTATGGGATCTTCATAAAGTCACAAAAAATTTATCTCCATGGGATTTTCTCAAGTGAAAAATAAAGGCATGAGTATAGGAAGTTTAAATATGTTAATTATGTATCAGGGAATTTTAGATTCCTTGTCTTTGTTTTTCCAAAGGCAGTGACAGTGATAGTTCTTTTTATGATGCCCTTCTTAAGCAGAGCTAATTTACTAGAATTTATTTCTAACCCTCATCTAATGACTTCACTTGCCAATCAGCCCCTGCCTCCTTCCAGCCATTTTCTACTGATGCTACTAATGTCTTCCACCTGTACACTGAGCTTCACTTAGATTCTCAACAACATTGTTCATGGTAGGCTACCCATTAAGATCATTGGCACCTCAATCTGGGGGATGTGAAAGTAGTTTTGCTGCCATTGACCTGATTCTGTACCAAGCACCTGAGGGTTTTTTAAATTGCAGCTTGTCCTTTGTCTCTTTTTGCACCTGGGAAAAGTGCACTTTGCCAAAGTCATTTAACCTACACCTGTTTGCTTACTGATCAATTTGCTTAATGAGAAGTTTATTTAAAATTGAACCCATTTTTCCAATCCTGTCTTACCTTTCTCTGTCTTATGCCTCTTCTTCATTGAGCTTCTGGCTTGGTTCTGGAATGTGGTACCCAGATTTTCTACTGACACTCAACCACTTGCTAGGGTTGGACACCCTCCATTGATTTTTCTACCTGGATCTTGTCTCCTGTGACTCCTCCAGGCCTTGGCTCCTCTCCTGAACTGAATGAGCTGACAATTTGAAATATGGCTAGAGTTGTACATTTGATGTTTATGTTACCAACTACTTGGACTTTCCCTGACATAGCTTCCCTATTGCAATGCATCTTCTGAATTACACTCTTCCAAACTAGACTGCATTCACCACATCTTTTATGAGTGAACCCAGTGTCTTAGACGTCTATGGATATTCTGGATCAGCCTTATGGGGAACTCATGCTATTATTCCTAAGTTAGCAAAGTTAAATTATAACTATGCTTGTTCAAGTTTAACTATATCAAGTATCTACACTGAAGACATTAGTATCAGAAATCCATTTTCCTATATTTCATTATAAATTATGTTATTATTATTATATTTTGTCTTTCACGACATAAAAAGGGTGAGTAGAGATTCTTTAAAATCATGTTTGAGTAGGCAACCCAAGAACCTGTGACTTCTAGAGGCCAGTTTGCTTCTCCAGTATAGACTGTTAAATAATGCTGGGCAGCCTTGCATTTCTGCCAGAATTTGATAAAACAATTTTATAGAAATCCCTATCAGTAAAGAGGTGAACATATACACAAATAGGAATGGACTTACGGCAAAACAGAGCAGTTGTAAAGAGAAGATGGCAAATTTAACTATGGGCCTTTTGACTCCTCAATATATGCAGCTATATCTACAGACCAAAAAAAAAAAAAGCCTCTGAGCATGTTGCACTGCATTTTATTACACTTTGTATTTGAAATTAGCTCAGACTGAATCACACTTTAGGGTTTGTTCAATGTGATCTGTGGAGATGCATTATTAAAGTGCCCTCTTCCAGAATAAAAAGTCAGATCCTCATTATCTGGGACAAAGAACGTTAGCATCCAAGCTCAAGAACGGAAGGAAAATCCCTATCTCCAAGTGACAGATGTGGGTGTTAGTGGTATTGTCGCATAACCCTAGAAATCATTGAAAATGTCAGACTGTGTCACAGGAGCATGTTGCATTGACAGCCCCAGTGGAAAAAAAAAAGTGTGATAATTGCTTTCATTTCTTGCTTACTTTTTACCTTAGCAAGGAAATACAACTGTAAATAAATAACCTGATGCTGACACATCACAAGCTTCTGGGCGGCAAACTGCTTTTTGAAATGTGCATCTCAAGGACTGGAGGGCACTTTTCATAAAAAACTAATAGAATTTCTCCTGCTGGTTTAACTTCTGTGAACACTGAATTTCCTTATTCTTAACTAAAACCAGGTCACTTGGTAACTCTTGGTTTCTTGAGACAAAAGAGTGACCAATGGTGGTGAATGGCAAAATGTAAAAAAAAAAAAAAAAAAGAAAGGAAACAAAATAAGTAGAAAAGAAATGGCAGCCATGCATGGAATGAAAATCTCCTAACTACTATAATCTTAAAAGGTGGAAGGAAGCAGTGATTCTATTTATTATTAAACACTTGTTAGCTGGTAAAGTGCATGTGTGCTCGCGCGCGTGCACACACACACACACACACACACACACAAATCCAGAAAAATACAGAACACAGTCTGTTCTCTAGTTTGGGGTCTACCTTTCTATTTAGAAGGAGTCCTCAGGGAAACTGGGCTTCCAAACTTATTTTGTGGTCTATTTAATTTTTCAATATCTGTTCCTCATGAGTCCTCAAGTCTTCAAGCTTGATACCATGTTTATTACTATCCCCCAGAGCTGCTCCATTCATTTCACCCCCTTGATCTTTAATTCCTGTGCTCTGCTCTTCAGGAATACCCTTGTTGTTTGCTTCAATCTGCACTTTCAGTTTATTTCCATTTACTTCAGTCTCTTCAGTTTCTACACTGAGGATATTTTTACCTTTCATCCAGTTAAGATGCATCTTCTTTTAGCCTCTGACCATGTACTTATTTGTTAAAACAAACAAACAAACAAAAAACAAACAAAAAATACTCTGGCTTATATACTCCAAGAAACTTGTTCTTTTCCCGGAGATTGAGGCTTAGTGCCTCTTCATAATTACAGTTTTGTTACAAACTTGTTCTTAGAAAAAGAGAATATGTTTATCTCAGGATTTTAAAAGAGGTAGGAATTTTTAAAAATATCCTATTTCTTTCAACTATATAAAAGTACATATTAATATCATTTTTGAAAAGTAAGGTACAGAATTCTCTAAAACATTTGGAATTTAGTGCATATTTAATGTGGTGACTAATAAGAACTACTGAAAAGGCTCTGCTAATTAGCAGGGTCTATTGGACAAATATATGCTCCTTGTTCATTATTATTAAATATTATATTTGAAGAAGAGAACATTTACATACATGGGATTTTATATCAAATGTTTTTAAAATAAAATATATTTGAGGGATATTTTTATACTAGGTATCTAATACCAATTCAGGATCATGTTGGATTTGGGCTATAGATCAGTGGTAGTGTGTTTGCTTACCCAGAACATACAGGATGCAAGGCCTGGGTTCAATCCTCAGTGTGCGTGCACACACACACACACACACACACTATATATATATATTTATTTCTCCAAGAAAGAAGGGACTGTTTAGTATCACCTGTGCCCAATGGTTCCTGGGTTCCAATTAATTACAAATGATTAACTTACCCTGGACTAGTCCAATATAAGACCCACTTTCATCCTTCCTTAATGACTCGGATAAGACCTGAGATATATTTATCATATAAATACACATTTATATAATAAAAAGTTTAATCTTGGATTTTAATCTTGTACTTTTAACCACAATTATATACCACGAACTGGACAATTAAGGAAATAATTTTATTCAAGCTGATATAAAAAGGATAACTTTTATAATAAGGAACATTTCAAAGAAAAGGCAGGACTATGGTGTTAGGCAAGTAAGCATCTTGAGGGGGATGGATACAGGTCTTATCTGAGTCATTAAGGAAGGATGAAAGTAGGTCTTATATTGGACTAGTCCAGAGCAAGTTAATCATCCGTAGTTCCTTGATCAGCTGGTGAGTCTCTTAGCATTTCCTGGAACCTAGGAACCATCGGGCACAAGTGATACTAAACAGTCCCTTCTTTCTTGGAGTACTTCATATGTTTCAGTTTTGTCAGTCTCTTTTTTCATTCAAGGCAAATCAATATCATTTGATGCTGACTCAGAGATGAAAAGAGACCTTTTGCATTAACACAAGGTCTAAACAATTGTCTCTGGAGAACTTTTGTTGAAGTTGTTTCTATAAAACCACGTTGAATTTTTTGTTGAGAGGGCATGGCAAACTCAGTTGTTTTAGGGAACTCAGTTATCATAGAAGAGGGTCCTAAAATGAAAAAGGGAAACATTAATATTAAAGATTATGCTAATATAAACAGCCAGGAGACGAAATCTGAAAGTAACAAGTCTAGTGAATTCTAAAATATTGGTGGAGGAAAATCTTTCAGTTATGTGGAATGGATCACTGAATTTCTTCAAGTCTTCCAGGTTATATATCAATGCGTTCTTTCTAGTTGTCCATAGTCTTGAAATCTCTATTACACAAGACAATGTATTGACATTCCTGATACAAGCATTTCAGAGAGCTTTCCTGGTACCCAGTAATGATTTTTCCAGGGAGAAATAAGTCCATATGCAGTCTGCTGCTGTGTGAAGACTACAGATAGGTCATCAAGCTTCAGTTTGCAAAACTTCTTTGGATCCTGAGGAAAAACTCCATTTGGAAAGAAATAGAGTCCTGACAGAAGTCTAGGCATTCATATTTTAGTTATTAGTGACATCCAGTCAGGAGGGAGGGAAAAAAATGTAAGTGTGCAACGTTGTAAGCAGATGTTGAAGGAAACTGAATGGATCCAAAATTAGGTAAGATGAACAGTTTGGAGGTAGGTATGCAAATCATTCTTTCCAAGGCTAAGGGAAAGGTGAAGAAGTCAATGAAATCTCTATTACACAAGACAAGATGATGCATTGAAACAGAATTCCTAATAGTCTGTCCTTGAAAATAAAATTTAAAAGTATCTGAAAACTCACTACTATCTTTACATTTTTAAAATTTTAAGTGAATCATCATTTGAAAATAATAAAAATATTCCTCAAATTAAAAGGAATAAAACTGATATAGGTATAAATGTTCTGTTACAGAAAACATGGCAAGTGTAAAGAAGGCAAAAATAATCTTATAATCCTATCTTTACATTTTTGGAAACTATTTATTATTGTTACAACACTTACATTGCATTAAATTGTTTTAAATATAGTGTGCTGTTATTGTATAATAGCAGTTGAAATAAAAGAATACATTTTTAAGGATTCCATAAGTACCAAATATTGCTCCAGAAGTCACAGTGCTCTCCTTGGAGGTTGTAAAGATGAAGTTTTAAGAGAAGACATAATAGCATGTAGAATTTAATCTCACTTTTGTCATATATATGCACACACACATTCACTTTTGAAGACCTACCCTTGTATGGGATGCATGTGTATGCTATTAGTTCATTAGTAGTGTTTTTTCTCTGAGTTTTAGTGTTATCAATGATTTATATTTTTCTTTGTACTATCACATTTACTTCAAAAATGTATTGTTTATGTTTAAAAGTTTGCAAAAAAGAAATAATTAAATGCCTGGGGCAAAACGGTATCATTAATATTGGTAATTAGCTATATCTGAGTAGTCACATGAAGAGTATAACAACAGAAATAAATAGATCCAACCTTAAAAAATAAGAGAGTCACATGGCAAAACTTCTGTACTGCCACTTAGTTAATAATGGGTGGGAATCATATTTATTTTCTGACTAGGAAATAGCAATTGAAAAAATTCTTAAATTTCCTTAAAAAATATTAAAATATATAGATAGCATCACTTAAAATTCTTAAATTAAAATGGGCACAAATTTTTTTTTAGCACTTAAAATAATTCAGTGCTAATCTATTGGTAAGTGTCACAGACTTTGAAACTGATCTCTGACTTACTGAAAGCAAGTATCCTTTTTACTCTTAGATTTAAATGCAGTTCTCTATATTCCTTCAAGGATGGAAGATGGCAAAATGTGCAACTCCAAAATGCACCTTTTTGGTGTAAAGATTATTTTACGCTAAAGGGAATTAAGAAGCTACAGATGCAACAAGAGCTCTCTGTCCTGTGTCTAAAACCAAGATATCTCCAAAGATATCTTCCTCCTCCTCTCCACTAGAAGGACAAAATCTGATCACAGGAGATGATTGTAAACTTCATCCGTCTGGAGACAACATCAGGAGAGAATCTGCAAAACCACATTTACTAACCAACGTTTACCATTAGTTTCCTGTGTATCTTCCTTCTCCCAATTTGCTGCTCCACTCTAAAGGTCCCTTTTCATTGTTTTATTTTTCTACAAATATTTTGTTCTTTGTTGAAATGCTATATGTCAAAGCTGTAAGTCACTTTTTGAGAGATACTTTTTCTTCGAGTTCTCTCCCATGTTTGTGTGAGATATATATGTGAATCAACTTCTGCTGTTTTTCTGTTGTTAATCTGGCTTTTGTTACAGCAGTCCCAGCTGAAAACTTAAAAGAGTAGAGGGAAAATTATCTTTCTTCCCCTACAGAATGGACATATGAAAAACAAGTTATTCAAATTTGCTGTTGTTATATATTAACAATTTTCATATTCTTTTTTTTTTCTTGGCACTGGAGTTTGGACTCAGGGGTACTTGACCATGAGCCACATTCACAGCCCTATTTTTGTGTTTTATTTAGAGACAGGCTCTCACTGAGTTGCTTAGCACCTCGCCATTGCCGAGGCTAGCTTTGAACTCACGATTCTCCTGTCTCGGCCTCCCAAAGTGCTGGGATTACAGGCATGTGCCACCGCGCCCGGCAAAATTTTCATATTCTTATAAAGATGAATTCATAAGGGGAAAAATGGCCTCTTTTAATACAAGGTGACTAGCAAAAAATCTCTAGAATTGAAAATGTACTATTCCCAGAACAACATAGAAACTAAAAGAATTTACTTTTAATATTAAAATGTCAGTCAGCATGAAGAAATATTAGATAATAAGAAATACCTTAAAAAATCACCAGAAACACCTATAGGCACTGTCAGTTTTGCATATGACACAAAATATTTGGCTTAAAAATGAAAGCCTATTCAAATTATTTGGCATTGGCTAAAGTTTTTGTGTGAAGATTGCAATAATATTGGGAATATATCTTTGTTTCTCAAATAGGGAAATGTCATTTGATGTTAATGCTACAGTAGCCTCCTCTATCTGAAGGAGATGTGTTCCAAGACCTCCAGTGGGTACCTAAAGCTGAGAAGAGTACCAGACTCCATATATATCTTTTTTCCTTCATACATACCTATGATATAGTTTGCCCCACAAATTAGGCACAGTAAGGAATTAACAAAGTAACATTAAAAATAGAACAAATAACTATATAGTATAATAAATGGTGTTTATTATAGTTAGCATGGTCTTTCAAAATATTTTATTTTTCTTTTTTCCTCCTTTTCTTCTTGTGATGCTGTGCGATGATACAATTTTTATCTGATGAGAGGCAGTAAAATGAGTGACATAGGCATTGTGACATAGCACTGTGCTACATGTCATAGATTAGAGCTGATAATTGTGACAGCTATTAAGTGACTAATAGGCAGAGAATATGGTGTGGTTACATGGGACAAAGGGAAGATTCACCTGATGGGATGAAGTGGGGTGGCAGGAGGTTTTATCATCTACATTCAGGATGGTGCACAACTAAAAGCTTTTGAATTATTTATTTCTGGAAGTTTCCACTTAATATTTCAGATACCCATTGACTGAGAGTAACTGAAACTGCAGAACATGAAACTGAATAAAGGAGGACTAATATCCTGTGCTGTCTTGGAAAGCATAGTAGTAAACTTGTAGTATAGCTACAAGGGGTGAGAATGGTGGTAAGTGGAATGCTGCTGGGCTGACCCATCACAGCTCCTGGGAGATCTTCCTGTCCCACTGTGCCTTGCCCATGAGTCTCAATTACCCAACCTTCTATTAGGGGGTATTTAGGGATATTTTAGACCATGCAGGGCAATAATTAGTTGGGTCTTA
This sequence comes from Geosciurus inauris, assembly GCA_004024805.1. Lineage (NCBI taxonomy): Eukaryota > Metazoa > Chordata > Mammalia > Rodentia > Sciuridae > Geosciurus > Geosciurus inauris. The sequence continues at coordinate 14,127 of PVHX01007230.1, read as the reverse complement.
GCTCATTAGGTGGAACACGTAAAATCTTGGGCACCATCACTATCATAGCTCCTAGATGATTCATAGATGACCAGATAGCTATTGGCAATTGTGCTCCCAGATCACAGAAAAAAGAACAGCCTTTCAGCTTGACATCAGTGGCATGGGGCTGGACATTTTTTGACTTCCTGCTGAGCTATCATATTGGTTCCTAATATTATCATTTGGAAGGAAGCTTAAGAAATTAACTCTTTCTATATTCTTCTCTAAACCACTATCACAATTCTAACCATTCTTTCAGTAATATAAATAGATTTCTAACTACAGGAAGAGTTATTATTAAGAAAGAGCAAAAAGTTAAAGATTTATGTTCTAAGAAATGATTTGCCACAGTGATCCTTTTGCCATTTATTGAATGTGGGCTTCATACCAGGTGTATGGATATATTACACATATGTCTTCAAAGCAAAGTTTCAAGAGCAGTGACTTATAGATGAAGACATATGTATTCAAAAGATGAAGGGACTGACCTTCCTATAAATTCTTAACAAGGAGTTTTGGTCCTTAGAGTATGCCCTCTCTAGCAAAGAACAGCAGAGGGGGAATATTAATGCTAAAATATGAAGCCCCCCAATATCATTTGCCTCTGTTCTATCAGTAGATATGTTCTTACTTTAACTTAACTCTGTGTTCTCAAACTTTTTCTTCAAATTAGTAAAGATCATCAACCCTCAATTTTATCTGTTTTTCTCTTCAGTGCAAATAATTTTTATCAGAATCCTCTGAAAAATATATTTAAGACATATGAAGGACTATATTATAAAACTCTCTCTTCAAAATAACATGGCGTCTGATATGGTTTGGATGTGAGGTGTCCCCGAGAAGCTCACATGTGAGACAAGGCAAGAAGGTTCAGAAGAGAAATGATTGGGTTGAAAGAGTTTTAACCCAATCAGTGATTTAAATCCCCTGATAGGGATTAACTTAGTGGTAACTGCAGTGGTAGGGTGTGGCTGGAGGAGGTGGGAACTGGGGCATGGCTTTGGGTATATATTTGTATCTGCTGAGTGGACTCTCAGTCTCTACTTTCTGATCACATGTGAGCTGTTTTTCTCTGTGACACTCTTCTGCGATGATGTTCTGCCTCAGCTGGAACCCTGAAGATGGAGCCGGGCTTCTATGGCCTAAGAACTCTGAAACTGTGAGACCTCAAATAAACTTTTCTCTCTCTAAAATTGTTCTGGTCAGATCCTTTAGCCACAGCAGTGAAAAAGCTGACTAAAACAGTGTCTTTGATAACTTCAATGATAACAAGGGACTTTTAGCCATTCCTCCAACAACAACAAAAAAATTACGCTTATACTATGACAAGTCCTTTTATATTATACAAATTGATGTAAATGGTGTGAAAAAATAAAATATTACTGGTGATCCCAGGCAGTATCTGAATATATTTCAAAATATTTCTATAATATTACTGACATCTGGTCTGATCAATTTTGCTTATATACATTCAAACAGAAATACTGCACCTTAGTCATATGGACTTGGGTTCAAATATAAATGTTCAATTCTGAGCACTGCCAGTTACTTGAATTTATAGCAAGAAATTTGATCTAAGTTTCAATATTTTTATCACAGAAAGAGCCTAATATTTTTCTTATAAGATTATTATGAAGATTAAATAAATTTTAAAAGGAAATAAATGTTGCATGTTTAAACTGTAGCCTACTTTTCATGCTTTTACATAAACATGAAGTACATATTACTTGCTGGTTCTAGGCTACTTATTCTCTATTGCCTTCTCTCTCAAAATGGAGTTGAGATTTCCCTTGCATCTCTCTTATGCATAATGATAATAATATTATAGGAGGTGCTTAAAAGTATCTGTTGATTAATTTGCAGGTTAATGAATATTGCAGTGAATACCACAATTAAACATTTTATGTCACATTTTGGCTGAGACCTTAAAATGATGAAAAAAAGACAGCTGGAAATATTTCTATATTCTTTAGCCAAGTGTTAAACCACCTTTAATTCCCTAAGCTGCCACAGATTATCTTTCAATGGGGAGTAGTATTTAAGAATATGTCAATTTTTTTTGATATTGAGGATTGATATTGGGTTGTTTTGCCACTGAGCCACACTGCCAGCCCTTTTTATTTTTCATTTTGAGATAGGCTGGCCTCAAACGTGCGATCCTCCTGCCTCAGCCTCCTGAGTCACTGGGATTATAGGCATGCACCACTGTGCCCTGCAGGAATATGCATTTTTTGATGGAGTCCTTCAAGTCTCACTTGATCTATGTTTTAGTTACAGTATGCATCTCTCCGACATTATAGGGAGAATAGACTAGATTAGGACAGAGAGTCAACAATAAATTCCTATCTCTGTGCTGCTAAGGACTCTTTGAAACTGTCTTTGGCATTTATTCATTGGCTTTTTAATGTACCAACAAACCTGAGGATATAAGAAAACGTGTGTACACATAGGCCAAGCTACCTTTCTATTCCACTGCCATCAATTTATGCTATTCAATTATACTCCTCAGAATTTTCAGAAAATCATAATGATCCAATAAATTATAGCCACAATAGCTACATTTATAGATTTCTTGCAGTCATCGATTCCCGTGCTTTACAAATCTCATTTGGAGGATCTGTGTTTCAAATTCTTGTTTCCTTAAGAAGGAAGCTTTTCTAGGATTTTCTGGCTTCTTGTTCAGTCCTTATGGTCAGTTCTCCCTTCAAGTAAAGTGAGGCACAGAAGATTTACACTCACCTGTTCTTAATCAGGTGGTAAACTGGGTGAGGAATGCACTGACCTCCTAAGGAGGCCCTTGCAGAATGTTGTTAATGATTCAGGTCAGTTTAGTTCTAGGATATAGTGCTTGCAAGCTATAGCATCTCTATAACTTTATCATAAAGAAAGGTACTGTAGACTTCCAAAGGAGAGGCCATTAGAATGGAATGGCTCTGGCTCTTTAAATTTCTACACAAACAAATGAAAGCCCAGAGTAAACAGCACATGAAAACTAGAAAGTGTACCAATCAGAAACCACCAACTAACCTTTGACTAGAGTCTTTCACTGGAAACCAATCAAGCATATTTTCTTTGTCTTCACTCTTCGTAAAAGCTTGCTACTTGACCTCCTATAAGCATTCCAAACTATTTTGGGGCCCAGCTGCTGCGCGATTCTACAGTTGCAGTTAAAGCAAATTAAGGTCTACAAAACTTGATTTGTTGTAATTTTGACATTTAACAGTACTACTTTTACCTCTGTTTCCCTGAGTCTTAATCTTTCCTGTACTTAGACTGGAAAGTAAAAAGCATTGTTTACAGATACTTCCAAACATCAATACATAGTATTTTATATAATCCTTTATATTCCTATTATTATAATGTGACTGCAGTTCATTCGAATGATATGGAAACTATGGGTTGAAGAATTGAAGTAATTTTAATTTTTCAAAATAGTCGTCATAAAATATGAGATTAATAAAGTTCCTCTAGGCATAGTATAAAGAAGATATGCCATTTTTATAACTTTGTACTATTTTTTTTATTTTTGAAAAACATTTAAAAATATTTTTAATAACGTTTAGTAACTGCATGAGGGTTATGTAACTGAAGAGTTAAAGGATTTTTTTATTTTTGGTGGTATATCCACTGAACCTGAGTGTAAGTGACCTCAGATATAGATAAACAGAGGTTTGTATTTCATATAATAGATGACATACATAGGACACATGTATTACTTACAATAAATTTGTGAAATTTATCACAGAGACACCCAAGCCTGTTAGGACCTACTAAACGTAATTCTAAAGTAATGCTAATTCAGAGGGTGGTATGCATCATCTGTGGACAATTTGATAGCCTGTGATATGTGTAACCAATTGTTCTTATTTACATTAATTTGCATTGTGGAAAGCAATTTTACAGTTTCAGTCAGACTTAATAGGCAATTTGCAGCTGAGTGCCTAATGGCATAGTTACTTAAGCCTGCCCCAGGGGGGCTTTCTAAAACTGATATGAGACTAAATCTTTTAAATGTTCAATTGAACATCTTAAAAAGTCAAAAAGTCTTTAGCTATTAGACCCAGTTTGCATTTGCTTTATCATATCCAGTGCTACTACTGAATGCTGCCTTGTATTCAAGGACTATTTCCCTCTGTAGAAAAGAGATTAGATTCTACAAAACATTGTAGCATACACTAAATAAGTTTCTCTTCAAGGTAATATTTAAAACAAAACAGACTCTAGGTAAGGTCATGGTAATGTCTAGGTAAGATAATATGCCTTTGGTTCACATGGCTTGGTACATTCACTTTCTAGAGTCAGGCACATGTTAATATATTTAAAATTGTATTTCCTTTCGGGTTCAAGAAAACAAAGCTTTTGAAGAAATAGCTTCCTACATTTTTATGCCTTTCTCATTTACAAAGTGTTTTCACCTACTCTATTTCATTTAGTTACTTTTATGACTTCTTTTATAGTCATTTACGTTAGTTTTTATTGAGTCTAGCATGTTTTCTGACACTTAGTAGCCATTCAATATTTATCAAAGTTTTGAATTTTTGAGGCTTAGAACAGGTATTATACCAAGATATTATACTAAGGTAATGTCTTGAAAAGCAGAAAATTCACTTAAATATTGACTGTGTTTGCACTCCCGATACTAAATCAATTTAATTCTTTATTTAATTTAATGCTTTATTCTCAATGGGAAAGGTCATCTTCACTTAAAGAGAGTATATTCCACCCCTTCTGCTGCTGATTTTGCAAGGATTATGCAAACAATAAAGGTCACTGGGTTCAGATGAACACAGGTCTTCTGTACTCAGCTCTTCTATGGAAAGCAAAAGAAGAACTAGAGAGATAAAGCTAACACCATATTTTTTTAAAGCTGTAAAAATTCTCTTATAAGAAATCTACATAATAGTTTTTTTAAATCTCATAAATGGACTAAGCAACGTGTATTGGTTTGTGCTGCTCTGTTCTGTTTGATACAGAATACTCATGAGAGAGAGAATCACAAGCTTGAGTTGTTAGCAAAGATGTTAATATGCTCCAAAGAACAGATGCTGTCTTATTGGTAATGTATTCCTGTACATTTTATGCAGAATGTAGAGAATGTAGAATCCCTAGACTAGGTTTAGGCTGCCCAGCTCCCAGAAAAGTGGACTGTTTCAGACTGCTAGTAACATATGCTGCTTGGAGTTCTCAGACATATTCCCAAGTGCCTCCATTAGCATCAGAGAAATGATTTTTGGCAAAGTTTTTATAAATGCTGTAATTCTACCAAATCAAGAAATTGAGTGTGTAAAGTGGGAAGAATATACAGCTTAAGAACAAAGTTCTGGTTTAAAAGATACGGTAAGATTTGATTCTCTGTCACTATGGAGCAATTGACCTTAAAAAACATTTACTTTCCTTGATAAATCTATACCTCATCTGACAAATGAGTATAGTGGCAGCCATTCCATGAGTATATGTGAGGTTTAAATGAGCTAGATTCAAGAATACTTGGTAAAAGCAAGACACGGTTTTCTAGTACCTAGAACACTGCCTGGTGTACAATCTATATTTATCACTTATTTATTCAGTGAACAATTGAAAGGATAGAAAAGTGAAATTTTTCTCTTGTGTTTTAAATAAATACACACAGTTCTGTGTCTTAAGTTTGTGAAATATGAGTTGAGTGGGTAAGGCTGATAGCAACAGGGCTAGAATGATATCTAGAACAGATAGGGATTACCTGAGGAATAGTCCTGTAGTTTCCCATCAGTAGTTTTATACTAACATAGACTTTTATGAACAATTCATTGTTTGCTTTTATAGTTGTACTTCTTATTAGGAAAAAGAAATTTAAGAATACATCCACATGTATTTACTAATCTTTCACGTATCTGTTTTTATAATTTTTTAAAATAGAGTATGCTAATTCATCCAAAAACATGAATGAAGAGTTACCTTTGTTTGTAATGTTTATAAAAGTTATTTTTTGCCACATAGAAAGTGTTTATATGGCCACTTACAGTGAGAAAGAGCTAAATGTGTAGGTGATATAGAGACTTGGCCTTGAGACTGACCTAGTTACTACCTCTGAAATATTGTTTCATTGGCTCATGGGAGTCTGGAATGAGACCTGGTTGGGCTTGCATCTTTAATGATTATTGTAATTTCAGTAAAGAACATTTCTTCCAAGTCCAAAATGTCTATAGCTTGCCAGAGCATTTCTGCTTTCCTGGGTTATCCTCTACCTCTGTTTCTGAATAAGAAAGCTGTTCTAGTTCTTCAAAACAACATAACACACTGAAGATAAGGTGAAAGTGGTATTGTTGAAGTCCCTGATTTCATTCTCTGGACAGAAAACCTGAGAGATTTCACTGTTAGAAGACGAGTTTGAAACTTGCTTTGCCATGTGATTGCTCCAATACCATTTTCATTGTCTGTAGAACATACTAGAAGTAAACCCAGGTTACACATTTAATTCACATCAGTTTGTCCATTTTACAGGACAAAGAAATCCTAGAAAGAGGGAGGAAGAGTTGATGACTAAGTTCCATTAAATGTTACAATGCATATCATGAAATCAAACATTAACTTATTAAAATAGCAATATTGGAAGATGTTATTTTATTTATTGACATAGTCATCTTTAAATTTGAGGGTTTATTGAAATCAAAACATTTTTATGATTCTTTACCTTGCTTGCTAGTTTCTAGTTGTTTCAGATCAGCAACATCCGCATCACTTGAGATGATTGTTAGAAATGCAAAATTTTGGTCCCCAACCCAGATCTATTGAATCTATCGCATTTTAACAAGATTCCTAGGAGATTCCTATGGTACATTAAAATTCACTGACTATTATTACAGGCCAAATAGCTTGCTTTAACAGGTAAGGACCAAGACCTAGACTTAAACCACATGTTTAAGTTCTAGAAGTGCATGACCAGAGGTAGAAGAGATGAGGCCAGATATTCTTTCCTTTATACCTATTAACAATCTTGTGGGTGTGCCCTTTCCCCCTGCTGTGTTCTTTGGGCCAGTGTCAGAAGTAACTGTACATGACAGTGATTGAAGTGACAACCCAGAGACAAGTTAATTGTTAAAACAGAAGAGAGTATTTTGCTATTCCAATCAGCCAAGACACATTCTTCCTAGGCAATGAGCAGCAAGGGTGCACAGTATGCAGCATCAGCTGTAAGGCAGGAATGGGTGACTGCCAGGTAAAACCTCCATGGATATGGAGTTCAATACAGAGCTCTCTTAGTTGCATACAGAAATAGCAAATCTCTCCAAGACGCTTTCGTGGTTGGCAATGTTGTCCTGTCCAATATTTCTATTTGCAGTACATTTCACGAAGAGAAACAAGGGATTTCAGTCTGTGCCTGCATAGCTAAACCCTCTTCTAGCTGAGTGATTAGAGAGCAGTGTGGGACTGCTTACTTTAAATGCCTTAATAGAATGAAATCAGAGATGTCATTTCTCTCTTTAAAACACAGATATCCATAGAGAGATGTAAATCTAATATTTTGACATATTGAGATTAACAACTACAATGGTTATTTGCATATGACTATTTCATGTCCTGGGACCTTTGTAAAGCTCAGAATATTTCCTGCATAAAATTGGAAACCAGAGGAAATAGAATTTGGGAGATAGATAAATTTGCCCCTGCACTTCATTTAGTGCTTTTCACTGTAGAATGAAAGCATTTATTTAAGCAAATGATTTTGTATATTAGTTTATTTTTTACTTTCTTATTTATTTTTCACTTCACTATTTTTCTCCAAATATTTTAGGCAGATTCCAGGGATAAATTCATTAAGTAATTAGACTTACGAGTAAAAATAAAGCTCACAAAATAAAAAAGGGATGAGTCAATCTTCAAAATATTTATTACTATGTACTGTACATTTAATAGATTTAAGATGTAATTTTGTCTTTCAGCTCCTCATAACACTGAAAAAACAGAATAGATGATCAGTGAGGGGATTTATGACTAACAAAGAGATTGCTCAAAACAACTTTTTCTGGTTCTGTGGCTAAATAGTTTGTGATTTGTTTGTATAAAGGAAGTGCTTTGAAATCATATGTTTTGTTTAATTTTATAGAACTCTAAATAGGCAGCTTTCACATAATTGATGGTCCTCTGAAAAATTGACCTTAAAACAAAATTTATACATGAAATTGATGCATAGAATGAATATTGTAGTAAGAAAAATGATTTAATAATTATTGAAGTAATAGGAATTTTGGTTGGTATAAAAAAGACTTTTAGAACTAGACATAGAAAATAAGTATATTATCTTACAAATTAGCTTTGAGGAGTTTCAGCCATTTATTTAGAAATATACATAATAGGAAATGACATGGAGGAGATGCACGCAATGAACAAAACAACTCGAAACTAATGCAGCAGACCAACTACCTAAACACTATGAACATACATTTTTCAGGGCACTTAGGTGACATACAGCCATTAATTGGATAGTTGGCTTTCACATGCTGTCAATTAATCTTTAAAACCATTAAGGCCTGGCATGGCACTAGAGGAAAGCAATCACAGTAATCTTTCAAACTGGGATACAAAGATTATTCTACTAATTAGTATCTTCTCTTTGCTAAAAGCAATTGAAGTCTGTGTTGGCATAAGCACACAAATTTCAGCAATTTTCTAAGAACCTTCTTTTAATTTTTTTTCACTTTCTTTTGCATTTTCCTGTTCTTTGATCTTTTCTTAAACCCATTTTTTTTCAGTTTTCAGTGCAATACATGTTCATTTTTTTTCAGCTGAAAAGGAATTGAATGATCATCAGAGATTCTTACTGAAAAGTATGTAGATACTAGGAATTCTTTAAACTTCCTGAAGTTCTACAGGAAATGTTTTAGCATGTGTACATCTTTTAATTCATTCTGCACATTTATTATAGGACTATCATGTGCAAAGCACAAAGGTGCAGCACTGCCCTCAGCTTAATTTCTAGCTGAGGAGATTAACGTGAAACATGATTACTTACCTACAAATATAGTAAGTGTGATGATGATAAAAGATGAAGCACCGTGGAAGCACATGGCTAAGGTGGATAGGGAAAACCTTCCTAAGGAAGGGGTTTTGAATTGAGTTCTGATGAATGAATATGAATTAATTATGGAAAGGGCTACATGAGCAAATAGGGACAGGAAGAAAGTTTAGAGAGCATCAGTTAGATAAAGCTGTGTCATTGAAAACATTTCATGGTAAACCATGAGCTTGTCATGCTCATGTCTGAAGAAAGTTCAGTTAGGCTATAGCCACCGTGTCCCTCAAAACAGGAAGAAAAGAATCATCTCATCAAACCCAATCTCATTCATTGATGATTTCCTGTGAAAGAAAATGAGACCTAGAGATACACAGCTAGACACTGCCTGACAAGGCTGCAGATTAGAAACTTAAACTCCTATGTTGTTGTGATAGTCAAGTTTATGTGTCAACTTGACTGGGCTAAGGGATGCCAGTATAATTTTATATCTCTATTGTAACTTCATTTCTGTGTTTTCTATGAGGTTGTTTCTAGAAAAGATTAGCATTTGAATGAATAGAATAAAAAAGGTCCATCTTCTCTAGTATAATCAAGCATCACCTAATCCTTTGAGGACCCTCCCAAGGGTAGAAGAATTCTCTTCCTCTCTTGAAGCTGGGCATTAATCTTCTTCTACCCCTTTGTATTTAAATTTCTGGTTTTCAGGCTTTTGAACATAGTCCCAATTATTTCACCAGATTACCTAGTTTTCCAGTTTGATTGTGGCATGTGATGACCTCCATAATCTTGTGAACTATTTTCATAATAATTTTCTCCCCATAAATCTACACACATACTATTGATTCTGCTACTCTGAAGAATACATCTGTGAATTTACCCAATTCTGTACAGTTTGCCCATAACTGAATTTCCCTAAACTTCTTTTATTCCCTCCCTTCTCACTTTACCCAGAATATCATTAGTTAGTGTACAATGATATTTAGAGAAATAGTACCTTCCTCAAGGGTGGTAAAACACACTTGGCTCAGGGAAAATATGGAAAGAGGAAAGTGTACCACCTAATGCAGCATGTTATATTGCTGTACATACAGTAATTTGGGGAGATTAAAAAGGGACAAAGAAAAGTAGGCTCCCTCTGGCTTTTAATTATGATAGTCTATAACAGCTCAACAAGATGAGGCAGAGAGAAAATTTAATCAATTTTATCAAAGGGTCTGCTGGGACCTTTTTCTGTATCCAAGATTAGCAAAATTAGCTCCTCAGTAGTAAAGATCTGGAATCCTGCACATTCAGGCCACTGAGTCACATTTCCCACTGGTACATAAAATATTCTGGAGCTGGTCCTGAACTGGCAGGTCAGTGCTGCTCTTTAATGCCTGTCATTTCAGAAATGGCAACTCATATTTGTATACTCATGAATAGAGTGCCTACAAACTATAAGGCTTCTACAGAGGTATCCATAAAGGAGATCAGTGATTTAAGCCTGAAGACACATAGCAGAAAACAGAGATTATGAAAGTAGATTCTTTTGATTTCTGACAAAAGACAAGCCATGATTAAAATCACTAAATAGCTTAGAAATTGATTTGTTTTCCTTTTTAAAAAATTTTTAATAAAAGGAAGATGACATTGAACAGCTTCCTTTCCATTTGACTTTTTGTAAGAGTATTTTTGTGAGGAGTGAAAAAGTCAGTCCTGCCCACATGATTGTTGAGAAAATCAGATAATTTTTGGTTAAAAGACCTTATCCAAGGATATATTTCACATTGAAATGTTGACAGTAATAGGGGTTATATCACTATACTAATGAAAATTTTAGGGGAAACATGTCAAAAAAAAAAGAAAGTGAAGTGAAATCACACATTGGATATCATATAGCAGTTGGAATGAATGAATTATGGTGACATGCAACCACATGGATAAATGTTAGCAACATAATAAGTGATAAAAGTTCTGAGATTAAGTATTGCATGCTGAAGCTGAAAAAGTTTAAAATAACTGAAAAGTAACTTTTATATGATAAATAAAAGTATGTGAAAATAAAAGGAAAGAAATAAAGAGCATGGTATTGGAGATGATGATTATTCTGAGTTAGGGAGAAAGACAAAGGGGTGAGGGGAGATGATATTGTTATGCCTGGGTTGTTAACAAGGTCTGAGTTTTTCTTTAGATAATATATTTTTGGTATTTATTTATTTATTTTTCACAGTTTTTATTGGTGCAATATAGTTGTACATAATAATGAGATTTATTTTACATATTCATACATGCATACAATATTTTCTTTTTGAAGATAATCAAATAACTCTGATAGATTGACTGCAAATATGGCCTGTATGTGTTCTCTTTCTCTACTCATGCCTCTTGCAATGTTATTTGGAAGTTCTATTAGAAGGGAGTTCTTTTACTTTTTTGAATCTATGTTGGCCTTGAGACTTGCTTTGGACAATAAAATGCAGGGGAAGTGATGATATGCCAGTTCTGCTACCAAGTCTTAAGAAGGCTGACCTGACTCTGCTTGCCTTTTAAATCCTTGTTATAATCATGAACACAAGACTAGTCTGACCTAAACACATGAGAGCCCAGCTAACATAGTACAGCCTTCTTTCTACCTATCCTCAGCTGATTCAGGAGAAAGCCCATCTAAGACCAGAAGAACCACAAAGCCATTCTGTATGCTCTTAAGTAAAAATAAATGGCTATTGATTTAAGCCACTAGATATGAGAAAGTTTGTTGTTATACAGCAATATGTAGCAGATATAATAACTAACAAATAAATCAAGAGCATTATATGTGGGCTCCTGGTATACAATAAGAAGAACAAAAAAGGAAAGAAGTATGGAATGAAGGAAAGATGGGGAGCAAAGACCCCAAGAAAGATAAGTTTATAAGTAGGGACATGAAATCTTTATAACAATAATCATAATATAATAAATCAATAATATTCAATAAGACTTTAAAAAGTTCCCATCCATGCTCCTAAGCATTTTTATCAGATATCTAAAGGTTCTTTCTCATAGAGTTGTGAATGAACAGCCTAGAGAATTAGAAGTGGATACATTTCAGCATAAGACTCTTCTGTGGTCTTCCAATACCCTACCCCATAATTTAAGGAAGCATGTGAGGAGAAGAAAGAGTTGAAGAGTTTCTGAGTAAGAACAGTATTACTCCTTATGTTCTTGCTTGAGTGATTCTCAAAGAGATGAAAAGGAGCTTCCCAGGAGTTTAGAGAGAGTGTGAAATTTGGTGGTAGCACTCATCAAGTCAAGTGCGATCGATACACAGTAGAATGCTTAGGTTTCTACTCTGCCAAGGCATGAGAAGACCCCAGAGAGATAACAGAATGACTTTTCTGTCACTGACCTGTTATCTTGATATAACCTTTGGAGGGAGGGCAGGTTGTCATAGTTTGGGTATAAGGTGTCTCCCCATATCTCCTGTGTTAATACAGGTATGTTTGGGGGTGAATTGATCTGATTATGAGAGCTATAACTTAATCAGTTCATTTTAGTTTTAATGAACTGAGTAGTAAAGGCAGACAGCAAGGAAGTGTGTCACTGGGGGCATGCCCTGGAAAGGTACATCTACCCTGTGACTCCTTCATCCATCTGTCTCTGTCTGTCTATCTGTCTGTCTCTTTCTTTCTCTCTTTTTCCATGATACCAATAGAGGAGCGGCTTTCCTCTACTGGGTCCTTCCCCTATGATGTGCCGCCTCACCTTTGCCCCAGAACAATGGAGTCAGCCATCAATGCACTGAAACTTCAGAAAGCGTGACCCCAAATAAACTTTCCTTCTATAAGTTGTTCTTTTCAGGTATTTTGGTCACAGACTCGAAAGGCTGACTAAAATACAGACTAACATGGACTTTTCTCTTCAACGATAACATATAGCACTTTGACAGAGCTATAGACTCTCAACACTACTGCTAACTTCCAGTTAAGAGAATTCACTTCAATAAGAAAGAGAACATAGATATTCCCAAATTATGAAGTTTTCTTGGATTATTTGCTTTACCCTCTAAAATCATGTGGCACTGTAAAAATTAGATTTTATGAAGTGAGAGCTATACATGATTCTTAGAAAAAGAATTATGGCTTATTGATTTTTGTATATTTGTTTTATTTTGTAGATGTATCATCCTTGAAGAAAAGGAAGATAGTAAAACACAATGTCCCTGAAATGTTCCTTTCCATTCCCAATAACCTAGCCAAATTAAGGAAATAATGATTGGGCCTGGACCAGAACATTTAGATAAATGCTACCTTGAAGGACACTGTCTCTTTCCAAGGTATATGGCAACTAAGGTAAACTAATATTATTTGTAGGAGCTGGTTTCTGCATATCAGGGCAGCTGCTCCTTGTTAGGTGAGTTATGCAAGGTACAATGCAAACTAATCTAACTAATGATGTCATTTCTTCTGTAGCTGAACTTAAAAATACCTTTCCCTGCAGCAACTGGTGGTGAGTTGAGGACACTGTGGAGAGTATAAAGGCTATTTATCAAGCCAGCTGCCACTGGACAAGGCATATGAGGCACAGAGGCACCATGAGGACTGAAGTTGCTTTCTGGGATGTCTTTCACCCCTGGTCATTCTTCATAAACATTTTTCAAATAAATGTTATGTTTTGAATACCACCTCTGGCTATTTTCTTTTGTCTTCAGCAACCTATCCTACTGTCCTAACACAATTGAACTGTAGTCCCAACCCTAGGTCTTCAAATATTGTATCCTGATCTTCCAGTTGACATTGAATAGTTTTTTCATGATATCTAACCCTCACTGTACAGTTATACAGTTGAATTAACTGGAAAACTGTATAGAGGTGGGGAAATGATATCTCAATCACATCAAAAATCTACTAAATTAGAATATAACAAGATGGTGGCTGGTTTTCTATATTTTTCAAAAGCTCTCTAGTTGACAGATATTTTCAACTATAGCTAGTTCAAGATCCTCTTCCACTGTACCAGTTAGTGCTTTTACCATTGATACCTTTTTTAAAGCAGTGATCATACAGTTTTCAGATTTGGGTACTCTTGTATTAAAGAATTATTCATCCTAAGAAAGTGATTTTTTTTTTTTTTTTTTTTTTTTTTTTTTTTTTTTTTTT
>PVHX01007229.1:0-93134 GCA_004024805.1 Geosciurus inauris | reverse complement strand
TGAATGAATGAACAGACTGTATATGTGAATGGTTAGATGGATGGATAATGGATAGATGAATAGGTGGATGGATGGAAGGATGGATGGATGGACAGATGAATTCAGTTGAATTAGATGCAACTTCTCCATCTTATGCCTTGAGATTCTGGCGGAGACTTCAGACCTCACTGTTACTGGTTCTCAGCTTTTCTGGAGAGAGAACCAGATTCTTGAACACCCTGCGAGGTAGTTAACAGCCTCCAGAGCTGTCTCTTGAGTTCAGAAAGAAAAATACTTTCCTGTGTTTCCAAAAACACTTTAGGGAATTATTTCAATCTTCCTAACTGAAAATTAAATCCTCTGCATGAAATGCATTTTCTTTTCCTTCATGCTCCTTTTGGTCATGTAACTTTTTTCTCTGGCCCCTCGCTGACTGCTGGCCTCAAGATCAACCTTCCTATTGTGTGCAAGGCCAACAAGCAATCAAGAATGAAAATTAGGATTAAGGAGCTAATTAGCAGCCCCTCAGAGGGAAGAACCTAGTTCACTGACCTTCGGAACATGCTGGTTTCTCTCCAGAAATAAAATCCATTCATTCACTTGTGCTTTGGAAGCCTGACAAACTGTCAAGAATGTGGAATGTGTGAATATATGTGCATACATGTATGATTACATATGTGTCCATGTGTCTGTGTGTATGTGTGTGTGTTCATGTGTGAGTATGCGTACGTGTGAGATAGAAATTGTGTCTGCATTTCCATATATGTGGACACATTAATGCACTTGTATATATTCATGTATAGTGAATGTGTATATTTATGTGTGTATGTGTGTTTGAGAAATGTGTGAACAACTATGTGTATGTGTTTAGGTGTGAGATATTATGTGTATGTAAGTGTGAGTGTGCATGTGAAATTTTGTATAGGTATGAGTGTTTGTGTATGTCTGATAAAGTGTGGTGCCCCTGAGTGTCCCTGTTTTCCTATGTCCCCAGAAGAAGGGATCTCAGAGGATGCTGCAGGGCTCTCTCCTTGTTCAGAGTACTAGGAAGGCTGGGTGGCCACCAGCAGGTGGGTGTGCTGCACACTGTCTGTTTGTTTGCCTCTGGCAGAGGTTATGTGTCCTCTCCCTGAGCTGAGCACATCTGCCTTATGCTCTCCCAGCACCATGGCTTCTCTGGGACAGAGACTTGGTTATGGCTGTATCGCTCACCTTTACATGCCCATGCCTTAGTTATCTGCACCTGTGACTACTGCACTTGCAGACCTGCGTCCACCTACCATGGTCTGCTCACTCTCCACCCTTTCTTTTTTTTTCAATTTATTTTTATCTTTTAAAACAAAAGAATGCATTTCAAGTCATAGTACACATATGGAACACAAACTTCCACTTCTCTGGTTGTAAACAAGATAGTGTCACACCATTCATGTCTTTATACACATACCTAGAGTAGTGATGTCCAGCTCATTCCACCATCTTTGCTGCCCCCATTTCCCCTCCCTTCCCCTACCTCCTCTTTGCCCTATCCAAAGTTCCTCCATTTCTCCCATGCTTCCCATCCCCACCTCCATTATGGATCAGCATTCACTAATCAGAGGAAACATTCAGCCTTTGTTTCTGTGGGATTGGCTTACTTCACTTAGCATGATGTTCTCCAAATCCATCCATTTACCTGCAAATGCCATAATTTTATTCTCTTTATTGCTAAGTAATATTCCATTGTGTATATATACCACCGTTTCTTTATCCATTCATCTATTGAAGGGCATCTAGGTTGCTTCCACAGTTTAGCAATTGTGAATTGCGCTGCTATAAACATTGAAGTGGCTGCTTGCTGTAGTATGCTGTTTTTAAGTCTTTAAGGTATAGACCAAGGAGTGGGATAGCTGGGTCAATTGGTGGTTCCATTCCAAGTTTTCTAAGGAATCTCCATACTGCTTTCCAGATTGGTTGCACCAATTTGCAGTCCCATCAGCAATGTTTGAGTGTGTCTTTTCCCCCACATCCTCACCAACACTTATTGTTGTTTATACTCTTGATAGCTGCCATTCTGAATGTAGTGAGATGAAATCTTAGAGTAGTTTTGATTTGCATTTCTCTAATTGCTAGAGATGTTGAACATTTTTTCATGTGTCTATTGATCAATTGTATATCTTCTTCTGAGAAATTTCTGTTCAGCTCATTAGCCCATTTATTGATTGGGTTGTTTGTTTTTTTGGTGTTAAGTTTTTTGAGTTCTTTATATATCCTGAAGATTAGTGCTCTATCTGATGTGCATGTGGCAAAAATTTGCTCCCAGAATGTAGGCTCTCTGTTTACCTCATTGATTGTTTCTTTTGCTGAGAAGCTTTTTAGTTTGAATCCATCCCATTTATTGATTTTTTATTTTATTTCTTGCACTTTAGGAGTCTTGTTAAGGAAGTCAGAGCTTAATGCAATAAACTTCCCTCTTAACCTTGCCTTCATAGCGTCGCAGAGATTTTGATATGTTGTACCAGAGTTCTCATTTACCCCTAAGAATTTTTTTTATCTCCTCCCTGATGTCTTCTGTTACCCATGCATCATTCAATAGCATATTGTTGAATCTCCAGGTGTTGAAATAGCTTCTATTTTTTCATCTGTCATTAATTTCTAATTTTATTCCACTATGGTCAGATAGAATGCAGGGAAGTATCTCTAATTTTTTTGTATTTGCCAATACTAGCTTTGTGGCATAGAATATGATCTACTTTGGAGAAGGATCCATGTGCTGCTGAGAAAAAAATGTATTTGCTTATTGAAGGATGGAATATTCTATATATATCTGTTAAGTCTAGATTATTGATTGTTTTGTTGAGTTCTATTGTTTGTTTAGTTTTTGTTTGGAAGATCTATCTGGTGGTGAGAGGGGTGCATTAAAGTTCCCTAGTACTATTGTGTTGTGGTCTATTTGATTCTTGAAGTTGAGAAGGGTTTGTTTGAAATACATATATGTCCCATTGTTTGGGGCATGGATATTTAAGATTGTTATGTCTTGTTGATGTATGATTCCCTTAAGCAGTATGAAATGACCTTCTTTATCCCTTTTCACTACCTTTGGTTCAAAGTGAACCTTATCTGATATGAGGATGGAAACCTCTGCTTGTTTATGCAGTTCATGTGAGTGATACATTTTTTCCCCATCTTTTCACCTTCAGTCTATGGATGTCTTTTCCTATGAGATAAGTCTCTTGGAGGCAGCATATTGTTGAGTCTTTTTTTAAATCCAATCTGCCAGTCTATGTCTTTTAATTGATGAATTTAGACCATTCACATTCAGGGTTATTATTGAGACATGGTTTGTATTCCCAGACATTTTGGTTTATTTTTAGTTTTTAAAGTGACTAGGTTTCTCCTTTGATTGGCCTTTCCTTTAATGTAGTTCCTCTCTTTCCAGGTTTTCATTGTTGTTTTTCATTTCCTCTTCATGGGATATTTTGCCAAGAATGTTCTGTAGTGCAGGCTTTCTTTCTGTAAATTCTTTTAACTTTTGTTTATCTTGGAAAGTTTTTATTTCATCATCAAATCTAAAACTTAATTTTACTGGATATAAGATTCTTGGTGGGCATCCATTGTATTTCAGAGCTTGGTATATGTTGTTCCAAGGTCTTCTGGCTTTAAGGGTCTCGGTTGAGAAATCTGCAGAGATCCTAATTGGTTTCCCCCTATATGTAATCTGATTCCTTTCTCTTGTGGCTTTTAATATTCTCTCCTTGTTCTGTATATACTAGGCATTTTTATTATGATGTGCCTTGGTGTAGATCTGTTGTGATTTTGTACATTTGTTGTCCCAAAAGCCTCTTGTATTTGATTATCCAATTTGTTCTTCATGTTTGGAAAATTTTCTGATATTATTTCATTGAATAGATTGTTCGTTCCTTTGGTTTGAAGTTCTATGCCTTCTTCTATCCCAATAATTCTTAAGTTGGTCTTTTTATGTTGTCCTATAATTCTTGGATGTTCTGCTCATGGTTTCTTACCATCCTCACTGTGTGGTCAACTCTATTTTCAAGATTAAATATTTTGTCTTCATTGTCTGAAGTTCTGTCTTCCAAGTGATCTAATCTGTTGGTGATGCTTTATATTGAGTTTTAAATTTGGTTTATTGTTTCTTTCATTTTGAGGATTCTGTTTGATTTTTTTCAGAATCTATATCTGAAATAATTTTTGAAGTAATCTTTGCTTCCTATATTTGCCTATGTAGCTCTTTATCAAAATGATCTTTTGCTGCCTGTGTTTGCTCTCTTATATTATCCTTTAATTCACAGAACATTTTAATTATGTACATCCTAAACTACTTCTCTGACATTTTTTCTGCTGTGCTGACCATGGATTCTAATAATGTAGTATCTTGGTTTGTTTGGGGTGCTTTCTTCCTTTTTTTTTTTCATGGTGTTCATGTGTCTTCTAGCACTGTGGACTTGAGGTGTTACAGTCTTTATCCTATAGGCTTATAGATTCCCTGCAGGGTTCCAATACCTCTACTTTAGGGGGAAACCAATATAACAGTTCCCAATACAAACAATATATAGCTTTAAACCAAGTAGCTCATAGTAGGACATTTACAGCTTTGTCACTATATACAGAAATTATGAGTTCAATTAGTATCTACTATATAAACAATAAGTTTGCAAAAGAGTCTGCAGTTTCTGCTGGTGGACTAGAGAGAACTGGGGGTGGTGTGTAGGATGAGATGTTAGGGAGGTAGGAAGAGAGGATATAGAGTTATTAGATCTTAGAAAGTGTGAAAGAGGAATCCAAAAGAAGTTGGCTAGTAGTAGAAAAGAGAGAAAGAAATTTGGGGAAGACAAGAAAATAGAGTACAACAAACAAGGAAACATAAAAATTAGGAAAAGTAAAACATGTAAAAATAGAGATATGAGACTATATAATACAACTGTAATATACTAATCAGATATCCCAGTCCTCAGTAGCCTAATGCATGAAAAATACTTGGTTTCACAAATGTGAAGGTGGGAAAAGAGCAAGATAAAGAAAAGAGGAAAAAGGAGGAAAAACAAAAGGATAAAAGAGAAAAAAAACTCAAGGTAAATAAAAAGGCTTGCTTCCCTTCTCATCAAGTAGGTGAGGTTGTCTGTTGTTTACTCATATCTCCTCCTCAGGTCCAAGATGGCAATGAAAGTGTCCCACAATGGAGGTGTCTGCTTTCAGAGATAGAGTGTAGGGTTGTGCCCGGCGGTGGCATTGGGCGAGGTGTTTTGAGGTGCAGCTCTGTGGCATGCTGTGTTGAGGTATGGAGGCTGTCTCCAGATCCTGTACAGTGCCCTCAGGTGTGGGTGAATGGGGGAGCTCCATGCTGGTAAATGGAGGTCCATAGGGGAGCAGCAGCCAGGGGTCCTGCACAGGAATTGGGGGTCCAGCACAGGAGCACTGGCTAGGGGTCCTGCATGTTGTGTGGGCACTGGAGCTAGTAGGGGTCCTGGGCAGAAGCGGGTCCAATGCCAGCTAGTGGCCAGGGTCCTGTACAAACTCTGGGGCCTGGAGACTGGTTCAGGCACGTGGCTGGAATTACTGCATGGAGGCAGCTGTCGAGGGTCCTCAATAACTTGCAGAGAAACAGTACTTCCACTGCTTTATTCCTCCATCATGGAGAGACTGGGAACACAGCATCTGTCCAGGCTGCCATCTTGGATCTCCCCCTTTACACTTTCTCTTGTTTCCTACATCCACTTGGCTTTCTTTCAAACATCTCTTACCTGTACTGCTCTTTGGCACCAAATGGCAGCCTCAGGATTAGTATTTGCCCCAGAGGACTACTTGAGGAGGTATAAATCAGCCTGGTCACCCACCTCCACTGGCCTGGGTGGAGTTCTAAGGCCCTGCCTTCCTGAAGGTAACCAGAGTTTTTTCTAGACACTGAATGATGTCATGTATCTCTTAGAAATGTGTTTGGAAGGACACTCATTTGTATGGCTTCTATAATAAGTGTGCCATGGGAGTTTTCCTGAGTAGGAGAAAGGCATCCACTGACTGATTGAAGAGAAGGCTATCATTGCTTGGATTCTAGGAACTGTCTTATTTTAGTGAATGGAGTGGATGATTTTTCTGGAACCATGTGACTTTTTTTCCTTACTACTCATTTAATCATTAATGTGTTTACTCATTAATTCAACAGACAATTAATAGGCTCCATATGAAGTCAGTGGGTCAGAGTGGGGTAGCTTGGGAACTGCCATTTTTCCCAGGTTTCTCAGAAAACTCATTTCCTTATCTGTTAATCTTCATGAGATTATTCTGAGGATTGAGTAAAATCACTTTTTAAATCCTTTATAAATGTTAACTATTATTACTGCTGTTGATGTCACTGTTGCTAGTACTTGGAGCCAATTGACAAGTGGGATGCTTGAGAAAAAGCCCCTGCCATAAGGGACTCACAGTCCAGTCACAATGGAAGATATGAAGAATCACCAAAGATGGCTCCAAGCAGAAGGATGGAGATGGAACTGTGGGGATTCCAGAGGAGAAACCTATTAATTCTGCCTGGGAGAATAGCGAAGACTCACTAGAGGAGGTAGGTCCATTCAAATTGGCCTTGAAAGCTATTTAAGACTTGAATAGTCAGAGAGGGAAAAGACATTCTAGGCAGATGAGAGAGCTATCATATACAGTGGCTGGAGCATAAATGGAGGGTTACAGCCATGGAAAGTAGGGTTGTATGGGCAGGATGCAAAGGGCCCTGAAAGCCAAGCCAAAACCTTTGGGTTTTATTTTTCTGGCCCTGGAAGTGATTTCAGCATCTTAAGCAAGAAAACAATTGGATCTGTCCATTGCCAAGGGTAAAACTTGCCATTCTAAAAATAAATACGTTTACTCAAGACTGAAAAATATTGGCAGGAATAAGTGGCCGGATTTCCAATTCTTTGGCTGTGTGGATTTGTTTCCTGCCACAGGCAAAAGGGCCAAGAAGAATGATGTCACAAGGATTGTCAGATGCCTCATGGCCAGAGTCAGCATGAAGCAGGGGAGACAAAGAGGAAAGCATTCAGCACCACACCAAGCTTTCTCCAAACTCTGCAGCCCCAGCGAGCACCTAGAGACCTGGGGAATTGTGGATAGGTGCATAGGAACTCATAACAGAGTGAACAGGAGCTAGATGGACATGAGTTTTAGTCTATCTTCCTCTTAACTAGCTGCGTGATCTTGAGGACAAACAATTAACTTTTCGGGCGCCAGGTTTCCTCATCTGCAAAATAGGAATAATAATGATGCCTATATCACATGGTTCTAGGGAAGAATCAGGGAGTGAATGCACAGAGGGATGCAGGCAGGATGCTAGACATACAGGAAGTGCTTGCTAAATGGTAACTGTTAGGAATAGCTCTGGAGACTTTGAAAAGGCTTAGTACATAGACCTTTCTAACCTCTCATCTCCCTTTCCTCCCTCAGTACTTCTTGCCAAAATTGTGTCTGACCAGGCTGTGATCTGCCTGAGGATAAGCTAGAAAAGAGTGGGAATGAAAAATGTAGAGCCCTTCCTGGGGGGATTTATAGTGATAAAACCAAAGCAGATCATGTTTTCACCACTTTTCCTAAGAGGGTAAGAAATGTATCATGCATCTTTTTTCCAGGACCTTTGAAATTTTAGCTCTAAGTGTAAAACACACCTTCCCCATGAATATTTATTGAAATAGCACTTTTAATACTTTCAAATAGCACTATTTGAAAAGTGAACCTCTAAGGAAAATGCATCTTCTGTAGCCATTGACCTTAAAATATTTACTAAGAATATTCTCATCCTAGAAATTTTACACACTGTTTTTTTATTATTTGTTCTGGATGAAATCACAGGGATTTGGCCTCAATGATTCTTACAAGCTGAGCAGTATTGGCAAGACGATCTTCTGGACCACATTCAACTTTCTTTCTAGCCCTGGATTTGTTAAGTTTCTAGCAATTTTTCCCAAGATGTCTCTGGGGTTCACAAACACCTGGTGACGGGGGACTAACACACACCTGCTAACAGGTGAGCTTAGAAAACAGGCAATTAGAGAATCATGAATACTTCAGCTAGAAGGGAGGTCATCTTGTCCAATGCCCCTTCTCATAGATGAAGATACTCTCTCTCTCTTTTTTTTTTTTGGTACTGGAGATTGAACTCAGGGGTACTCGACCACTGAGCCACATCCTCAGCCCTATTTTGTGTTTTATGTAGAGACAGGGTCTCACTGAGTTGCTTAGCGCCTCGCCATTGTTGAGGCTGGCTTTGAACTCGCGATTCTCCTGTCTCAGCCTCCCTAAGTGCTGGGATTACAGGCTTGGGCCATGGCGCCTGGCTGAAGATACTCAAAGATGCTTTCAAATTGCATGCCATTTTTTAACCCTCCTGTTGGATTGGCAAAAGTTGAAAAGAGTAATAACTCCTGAAGTCTGTAAAGATGTAGAAGAATAAGCATTTATATTTCAAGGAAATATGAATTTCAATAGAACTCATATTTCCTTTGGTGGTGGAAATTTGAATTGCTACAGATGTGCTAGAGAGCAGATCAGGAATATTGATTAGCATTAAAACTATGCATGCCCTTTGAATCAGAAATTTTACTTCTAGAAATCTATTCTATAGAATTCAAAACACTAAGTATACATATGTCCATGTAGAGTGATGCTTGTTGTGTCATAGTTTGTAGAGATGCTTGTTTTAGCATCTAGAAATATCCTGGATCTCCATTAAGAGGAAAATATATGAATAAATTACTCCCTGAGTTTGTGGACTACTGGTCTCTAGGCATTTTTGATTGCTCATTTAATAATAGCATCTCCCTCCAAAATACAGATATTTACTGGCATGTATTAATATCTTAAGCATAGGATAAATAAATATAAAATAGAAATTTGAAAGAGATGAGATAAACAGAGATAGACACTTGAATATATTTTTCCTTGTGCCAGTGGGGTGTATTTGCCCATTTTAGAGACCTCTATTGGATAATGTTATGTTTCTTTCTAAAGGAATGAATACAGAGCATCATTTACCATAAAGATATTTAAAAAACAAACAATGACAAAAAAACCTGTGCATTGTATGATCACATTTTTGGCAAAAACAAATGATGGTCCCATACATTGTATATCCATATCTGCAGATACTAAGATAAAGATAGAGATACACTTATCCCCACCCATAATTTTATATATTTATGAGTTTAGAGAATAGTGTCAATGACTGTTACCACCAGTTACAATATCAGGGGCCTGGAAAGGAAGAAAAAGGAGAGAAATTGAGGGAAAATATATAAAAAGTACTAGAAAATGGGAAAACAATCATGATATGTCAAAAAAGAGTGAAAGTCTATTCACCTTTGCAGGTTAAAAAGTAAATTAGCATGAAAAAGAAAAAAAGCATGAAAAGAAGATAGCACAGACAACTGAGAAAATTGATTTGATTAGGTGCAGAATTTTCCTCTTAGATTTTGGTTGTCCTTATAATATTAACATTGACCAAAACTGTCTCATTCTCTGGATTATTTATTTCTTGGTCCTTCTTTTCTCAGCACAGTGATGCCATCTGTTGCTCTCTGCAGAGACCTCGGCATGCCCATGTGCATGCTCCATGGGCCCCACATTCACATGTCTTCATTCCACACATCCAACAGACAGGTCAGAAGCTCTCAGGCCCAAATCCAAGTGATCAAAAGAGGGATTCTTATTGCCTCAGCTTAGGTCATGGGACTCCAATGGTCCAATGAGCTCTAGCCAGGGAGACAAAGTCATGAGGTCATATTCAGGTGTCAGCTCTACCACCATGTTTGAGTGACAGTTCTCAGAGAAGGGTATGGTGTCTTCCAAAGATGCACAATCAGTTTGTGGTAGAGTTATTCTAGAATCTGAACCTCTCTGATCCAGTTTGGATGTTCTTTTCATTCCTTATAGTTGCATTATTCTCCATGCCTAAGGACTGGTCACCATAGGAAAGACTTGCTCAGTGACATGGAATTTGGACAAGCTAGAGACAGCAAAATGGGGCATCACTGTGGGAAAATGGGAGAGTAAATTACAGAGCAGAATAAGACTAGATGAGCAGATCTCTGATTTATTTCCAGAGAAATTTTATGCAATTGAAAATCTGCATAAAACATTTTGCACATGGTGTCTACAGGTCAGGGTAGCATAGCAAAACTCAGACCTCCAAGATGAGGGATCAGGGAGAGAGAGAGTCAGTGAGAGAGCACATCCTGGCAGAGGGCCTGGCTGTTCCTTGTGGAGTAAAGGTTAGAATGATCCCTGCTCAGTGCTCAGAGGGGCAGGAGGCAGCATCAGGTCCAGGCAACTTCCCAGACCAGAACTCAACACTGCCAGAGATGGCCTCACTGCCCTTGGCTACTGGCCATTTGAGGGGAAAATTGAATTATAATCCTAACATCCTTTGTACATCTGGAAATTTGTCATATTAATTAGATGCTAATAAGGCGAGTGAGATTAAATGGATAGTTTCCTTAAAGATTACACTTAACCACCCAAGGTCAGGTAGAAATTATAAGTAATGTAGTGGTGTAGTCAGATCACTCCAGCTGAATAAATGTCACAGTGAAAGCAAGGAGTCGTTCAGTTTTCTATATTTGAACATCTCATTAGAGTCCATGTCATTTAAAGGCATATTGGGTGGCAGAAAGGTGACATTTGAGGTCTTTCATGGTAAGCCAAGCCCTTAATTATCTGATGGAGGTTAATGTGGCCATGAAACAGGGAAAGCCCATGCATAAGAAGGAGTAATGGATTCTGTTAAGAACAGGTTTTATGGGGCTGGGGCTGTAGCTCAGTGGTAGAGCGCTTGCCTAGCATGCGTGAGGCACTGGGTTCGATCCTCAGCACCACATAAATATAAACAAATAAAATAAAGGTATAAAAAATACAATAACATTATTTAAAAAAAAAAGAACAGGTTTTATGGGTGGGCCATGGAGGGTGCCATTCCATTAGGATGTCTGACCAGAGTTTTCCTAACCTGCTTGTTGTTCAACAGGCTGCATGTGGAGACCAGAAGAGTGCTCTTGGTATGAAGAAATCATGGCCACAATTGTAAGGAAGGAGACTGCAGGAAATGAGCCCTCACCCCTGGCAATGATGCAGGTGGTAGTGTATCACACTACAGATCTAGAGAAGCATTTCTGGGGATGTGGAAGGCTGTGTGTGGCTGTGTGCAGGCTCGGGTGAATGCAGCAGCTAGCTATAGGGTAGACTGCAACTCTAGCAAAGACGATCCTCAATGGGCATATGGAAGACAGCTATGAAAATTCCTGATACCCCCTGCCTTAGAGGATTCATCTTGAGTCACCTCATCACTTCCAAGATTAGATTACAAAAACCTGTGACTTCTATTTCGCTGACACTCTCTCTAATTCTTGGCACTTGCTCACTTCAATGAAGCAAGCTGCCATGTAGGAAGATGCCCTGTGGAGAGACCCACATGACAAGGCACTGAGGGTCACTTCTGATCAACCATCAGGAAGAGATAAAGACCTCGGTCCAACAGCCCACCAGGAACTGAATCCTGCAGCTATGTTATGTGAGCTTGGGAGTGAGTGTCCCTGAGTCAAGCTTTCCAGTGAGACTGAAGCAGCCCAGCCCAACTTCTTGACTGCAGCCTGGGAGAGTCCCTGAATTGGAGGACCCTGTGCCTGGACTCCACCTACAGAAACTCTCAGTTAATAAATGTTTCTTTTAGCTATGGGGTAACTTGTTACATATCAGTGGTTTGAGAGTTTTTGATGCTCCTGAGGTGGGAGGCTCCAGGCTGACCAGTAGACAGGTGTTCCTTGCAGTATCTCTGTGTTCTCACCCTTGCTCCATCCCATGGGAAGGAAAGCTCTTTCTGCACCAAATCTTTGTGTTTTGCCATTGAGCCTAACACAGAAGGATGGCCTATATTAAAAGAAACAAGTTTCACTATAGACTTAATAGTTAGCTTTAGGTAAAGAGCCAGGGGGAGGGAGAGAATCTATTTTTCCCAACCTAACCCCAAGCCAAACTGAAACAGTGCTCTCTTTCAGTGGAGACTGATATGGAGCCAAGGTATGTATTGCACCATTAAACTATTGTTCTAAACATCCACAAACAGATATTTTGACAAATATTCTGCTAATTTGTATCTTGTTCCTCTCCAAGAGTTGGGAGCAGATGGTTCTCCAAGAACTGGAATGGTAGCTCAGAACAACTCTCCAGCAGAATAGGTGGTTGCCATATTTCTTCACCTTCTATACCTGCAGCACCAAACAGAAATGAACCCAGTCCTTGAGCTATTCAATAAACAGCTGATGGAAAAACACAATCAAGTTCTTCAACAACATTTCCTAAATAGAAAAAGAATGGTCCCAGGATAATATTATTTTCTTGGAAAACTTTACAAGTCAGGTGGTTTGGAATTCTCCAATCCTCCTGTTTGCTCACATTTCTTATGTCTCCTGTATACCAGGCCCTACGTTAGTGGCTGCTTACTCAGATAAATACACAACACCTTACTGTCTCTGCCTCCACTGACTTAAAATTCTAATGAAGGAAATATATAAATATAGTTTTTCAAGTGGATGAAAAATATTGGAAAATTGTTCATTGATTTATTTTAAATGACCAAGCATAAAAAGAATAAACAAAAAAATATTTTCAGGGCGTTTTATTTTTTCTCAGGACACTATTTATTCAGAAGGTGGGAAAACATAACCAACACTGGGAAACCAGTCTTTGTGACATGAAATTCTGTCTGCTCTGATATCAGTGGTGAAGGCTTGTTTGGAGCAGGTACAATAATCATTCCTTTTCATGACATTATGTGGATGAGTTAAGTAAAATTTTGGAATGACCAAGCCAGATGAGGATTCAGACAATTCTTATTTTAAATTTTAATTTTGTTAGTGAAGAAATTGAGATCAGAGAGGTATACTTGCCTAAGGTCACCTAGTGAGTAAGTTATACTTCCAGAAGAGAACCCAATTCTTCTTGCTCTAATCCAGCATTGAGAGCATTGAAAATCTGATTTTTATGCACAAAGACCTGGTGATAGGTTAATCACTGAGGGTGTGTTTTTCATGATGGTAGGTAAAGCAAGTACTCTCTTTGTACCCTGAATCAAATCTACACAATGACATAATCATGCTTGAAAATGAGGGAGGGGGCACTAGAGTAAACCCCAAACTGAGCAAAATTAGAATAAAGTTTAGGAGAGAGCCAGTACCAAGGACATAGGTGGGAATTCTGCCTCAGAAATATTGCTGCTTTCTGCAGAGAGTTGGTAGAATTTGGGAATGGAGAGTGGCCCAGGGTAATTAATATGGTCATTAAGATATCCCACTTAAGATAGCCAGGATGATTAACACCTGCATAATTTTCCTTAACTTTCATCAAAACATAGTTACCCTTTTTTAAAAAAATAAAAACATTTCAAACATAGAAGAGACAGCAGAATCAACAAATGGAAAAATTTACACTCAAGGAAACTGAGTCAACAAAGCAAGCAGCACAGAACATCAACATAAGAGTATTTAGCATCCTCGGAGAGATAAGGAAGAGTATTTACCTATGAAACAAGTTCTGATTGTTACAAAAATCAGCTATCAGTCTCAGGAATAAAAAAAAAAACCTCATACCATTATAGAAATCAAAAAGTAGGTTGAAGACTGAAATGTACACAGTAAATAGCAAATTAAAATACTTGATTATCAAAGTGAAAAATTCTCTAAGAACTCAGAACAATGGGATTGAGAGATGGAAAATATGAGAAAAGAGCCACTATGTGGGAACTAGACGCTTGTGTTTCAATATCAGTGTACAGAAATGCCAGAATGGGAAGTCAGATAGAAAAGAAATGTCACTATTCAAAGAAATAATAATTAATAATGTTCTGAAATTAAAGAAAGAAATCCAGATGTTGAAAGGGGCACTATAAGCTGAACAGGATACATTTCAAAACAGTAGAGAGTGGCTGATATGAATTGGGGGTGTCCCTTTAGCATCACAGATCAATGGTTCTGGTAATAATATTAATGCAATAGATTGAGGGCTCATTATTATGACTTGACTATAACCTGATCCTTTTGAATGATGCTTCAAAATAATCACCATATTCAATAGTCCTGTGGTCAGTGATGCTCTGTAGACCATAAAGCACGTCCAGATTTCTGGACATTTTCCCTTATTGGTGTTGTGATAGACAGACCCAAGGTGATCCCTAATTATCCCCACCTCCTGGTATTGGTGCTTTGGTGTCATTTCCTCCTCTTCTGTGTGGGTGGGTCCTGAGACTTGCTTCTAACCAGCAGAATATGGCAAAGGTGAAGGGTTGTCATTCCTATGGTTTTGTTATGTATATAAAAACTCTCTCACTCTTGGCTGGTCTTGAAGAAACCACCAGCCATATGGCTAATTGCCAATGGAGAGGACCACTTGTCAAGGAATGGTGGGTAGCCTGCCAGACCCCAGAGCCTCAGTCCTACAACCTCATGTGACTTGGTTCTGAGTGAGCTTGCAAGTGGACCCTTCCTTGGTCAAATCTCCAGATGCAAACTGAGTCTGACTGAGATCTTGATGGCAGCCCAGTGAGGTCCTGAAGCAGAGAACAGAGCTAAGCCATGCCCAGAATCCTGATCCACAGAACCTATGGGATAATCAGTGGGTGTTGTTTTAAGTTGTTCAATTTGTGGTAATTTTTTATGCAGCAAGAGAAAATTAGTGCAGGTGATTCTGGGGAGGCACCATTCCAACCTTTGGCAATGGCATGGTACAATTGGATGGTTGAACACTGGAGAGGTATCTGTACTTGGCTCCACTCCTCTGCTCTCTTTGACTTCCTCCAAACACACTAAATATGTGCCCTGCCTTCCAGAGTGAATATTCAAAGAAATTTGAATACTATGGATTACTATGTCATATTCCACAGCTGACTATGGGGAGGGTAGTTATCCAAGTGACTTGATTCCAAAGCCCAGGTGACTGGGCACACTGATCACTTGTAATGCTCAGGATGGCTGGCATCTGATTCAAAGGGCATTTGTTTGTTGGCAACTAAAGCTTACACCAGACTGCCTATGTACCTATAAACATATACGTGCTCCTGGACTCAGCTCCACCAGAGATGTTTGTGACTCAGGATGAAAACTGTGGAAAAGTATGATTATTTGAAAAAGTTTCCCCTCAAGTCTAGCCCTTAGCAATATTGAGGTTGTGGAAACTTTAAGAGGCAGGGCCCATTGGAATGTCTTCTGATCATTATAGGCCTGACTTCAAAGGGGCTCTTAGCACTCCAGCTCCTTCTCCCTCTCTTTCATTCTTGGCTATGAGATGAACAGGCTTGTTCTGCCACACACTTCTGCCATGATGTGCTACCTCATCACAGGCCCCAAAGCAAAAGACCCAACCTACCATAGACTGAAACTCCCAAAACCATGAGCCAAAATAAACCTTTCCTTCTTTAGAGTTATCTCATGTGTTTTATCACAGTAACAGCAAGCTATGGTCCATCTCTTTGACTTTACTTCAAGAGAGATGCTTCTTCTGATCAGGTTTCCAAGTAACTGAAGATGCTTGATAAATGACCTTTGAAAGTGAACTCAGGGGCCCACCAAAAAGTATTTTAGCAAAGAATTAGCAGTGAAATCTATGAGGTCATTTCCAAATGAGCTGAACATTCACATTTATCTCATTTCCAGCAACTTCATGAAGTTATAGGGATGCATAGTGGGGGAAATTAGGTGGTCTAATAGAGCCAATATTCCAGTCCTAGCTAAACCACCCATTCTTACAGAATGACCTTATATAAGACCTTCCCCATGCTGTGCCTCATTTTCATAATCTGTAAAATAAAGTGCTAAACTTTGGCCAACTAATCTCAAAAACTTAATTTCTCTTCTCCCCCTCTGGAAATAATAATGTCTACTTCACTGAGACACATGTAGAATGATGCCCAGAGGACATCATGACCCATGGGGACACTGTTGACTGTAACTGATCATCACACCTTTGAAGTATGGATTTGTTACCCCTGATGCCTGAATATAGGAATAAAAAGATGTCTCAGGTACTGAAGATACCCTGAAAAGTTAATTCCTTCAGCTTATCTTCCTTCTGAAATTCTTTTCTCATTTGATTAACATCAAGATTCTTCACACTAGAGAAGCAATCTTGTTTATGATACAAGGTGGATCTGCTCATATTTCCCATGGCAGGGACCTGGGCTTCTACAATGTTTCTAAACAGTTGAAGTTTTCAAGAGGAGCCTGAGAAACCTATCTTTAGCCATAATTGTCGTAACTGGACAAATACACTTACACAGATGTCCTGGGATCCTCATTGTTCTCTCTGTATTGTACCGACCTCCTTCTGGCATACTGAATGATAGTCAATCCAAGGAGACCTTGAAGATAGGAACCTAATGTAATTAACTGTCTTTGTTCCTCCAATTTCTGCCATACAGTGGGGTTAAAGAGGGAAAGACAGGAGGAGATATCTTGGTAGCACCACCTCAGCTCTCCTCCAGTGACAATTCTGCTCTTCCCCAAGCTTGCATGTCCCATTCAGCAAAATCAAAGTTGCATGGTTCACTATAACTGTCCTTCTTAGAAGGCAGTTTGTTGCGCATCTGTTGTCACTGTTATCTCCTATCCCCTGAAGGGGGCCTCACCCCCAATCCAAGTAGCTTATCAAACTCCTTCCAACACCATGTTGTATCCTCCATGAAAGGAGTTATGGTGAACACAAAAGGTCCATACTTATATAACCATTAAAGATTGGCATCCCAGTCCTCTCTTCCATCAAGCAAAGATAATAATCCAATAATAACTGCGCCAATGGGTTGATAAGGACTGAATGAGAAAAGTGAAGATTGAGGCTGAACACCCAAGAGAAATTATTTCCTGAGGGTATCTGGGGTGACTTAAAAATGTCACACATCTTGGCTGACTGAGCAGAGCTTTTTATTAGCATTTCACACCCAGCTCCATTCCTGTGAAAGTAACACCCCAATCCTACGGCTCACACTGGTCTGAGTTTCAGGTGTTATCTACATTAGCTATAGAGACAGAAAGTCAGCGCCTCAGGGCTCTTCAATCCAAGCTCTTTGTACAATGCTCTGGGTTGTGTACCACAGAAATCCAACTCAACCCCACTTAAACAATAAAGAGATTTTATTGGATCAGTATCAAAAAATCCAGAGGTAGGGCCACTCTCAGGCAAGGCTTGAAGAGTGGAGAGTGTCACCAAGGACCTGGTTAATTTCTGCCTCTTGATTCTCCCTCCTCTGGTGCCAGCTGCATGTGGAGAGTGATTTGTCACGATGGGCACCATCTCAACCCAGGGCTACCTGCTTCTTTTTTCACCTCCAGCAGGGGCATTTAAAGAGTTGCTACTTAACATTTCCAGAAACATCTCAAAATCCCCTCTGGCTGCATAGACTTAGCTCACATGGTTACACCTGGACCTATTCTTCAGCCAGGGAGATGGAATGTGCTGTTGGCTTATCCCAGGTCAAGTGTTCCTCCCCCAAAGTGGCGAGAGCCAGCTCTACGAGATCACATGAAGCCCCAGCATAAATGAGGAAATGGGAGAATAAATGCTGGGGATGCAATCAATTTCTACCACATCCCTTGAAAACACAGATGGAAAAGGCCTTGTTCAAGATGGCAGCAGAGCTGAGACCACAACCCAGCCCGGCCATCACAGACTCTCACACTTTTCCCTTGTTCAGGCCAATGCACCCAAGATTGAGTGAGGACCAGTGTGAGGTCAGAACAATTGATATCTTCCTACATCATGAATGGCTTTGGAACCACTGAATTTCAAACACCTCCACCAAGTTTCCAGGTCATAAGGAAACAAACCTGGGCCCCAAGGATTCTTGCCATCAAAAGGATCAACCTCTACACTTCCTTCTTCCTTCATGGGGCCCCCACAGAACCAAGTAGCTCTTGCTACTTTTAAGAGGAAAAACTGCATTCTGATGTGCAAACATCATCACATATTCATGCACTCAAAATCTAATTTTAGCTGCAAGAAGCTTCATTATAAAATGCTCACATAATTAAGCAGCTTTCTTCCGAGGGTTTGGGAGTCTGTCTATTCTTCTCCCTCATTTACACATCACTGGGATTATCAGAATGTGTTTTAGTTTTTAAAAATTATATATTTTGGTTTTTCCAAATTGATCCACAACAGGAGATAAAGCCCATGAAAATTACATGTATTAACACAGGTTTATGGCACTCCATAGCTTTGCTATTAAAGTTGGAATCTGTAGACAAGGTTTTTCTGTTCTGTTCTATTGGACCCTGATGCATTTGCCACACTTCTGCCCAATAAACAGGTCAGCTGTTACCCTTGGCTGGTTAAGACAGTGTTCTCTTTACTGAGCTGTAGATCCAAATTAACTGGGTGTCAAATGAACTTTCCCAAAAGGATAGGCAAATCCCCCATCCTGTTAATGAGTTATACCTAGGATGGAGGCTGCTGAGGACCAGCAGCAACCACAGGGCCTTTGTGCTTCCTCATTCATCCAGCATCCAGAAGCATCTAGCAAGTGGCAGGCACTTTGCTATGTGGAGGGATTCGATGTGAACTGGTTGGACCCAGACCTCATCGCTCTACTCACCTACACTTCTAGCTATGGTGCACAGAGCACCACAAGGCCATGTAAGCTGGTGGCATGCCACCTGAAAGGAGATGAGGCTTTGGGGCATATGGCAGCAGTGAATGTATCAACTCAACCACCAGGAGAAACCTCTGGGGCTTTTGCTCTTCCCAGACTCCTGAAGTGGTGGGAGAAACTCAGGGGTTCATGCCTTGGATACAAGCCCAGTTTTCTTGCTACACTTTGCCTTTCCCGGACGCCATGACTGCAGTCTTCTGGCTGACCTGGGAGATGAGGGCCTGAGTCAGTGATCCCATCTTGGGAGGAGGCCAGCTTTCCTATTCCCTAGTAGTCCAATGCAATGCCTGCACACTTTTGTGAGACTCTAGGTTTGCTCTGGAATGCGCATGGGCCCTGGCTGCCCTCCAAGGCAGCATGGAGACTCTTGTAGGCCTCAACTCCTCCTATGACCCAGGAGAAATGACCTTGGGGGGAGCCTTCACGGACCAGACGAGCAGAGCCATCTTGAGCCAATAATGAAAGACCTTGCTGTTCTCAGTTTTCAGATAAACTGAATGGTCCTGAGGAAGGGCCAACAACAGCCTGGCATCAGGAAACACCTGGAGGCCACCAGGGCCAGATGCTCAAGCCCCCTGTTGGCTGGGGAGGGCAGCTTCCCCAGCCCCTACACTCCAGCTTGTTCTAAGAGGGAGTGGGGCCAGGGAACTAAGGCTTGGGGTGCTCCAGTGCCCAGTGCTCCCCAACTGCTCATCCTGAACCTCCTCCTGATGCAGCTTGGCTCAGGCTAAGGGAGGTCTCCCCAGTGGCCTTCCCGGGACAGGCCACAGGGGCTGCCCGAATTCAGGCCCACTCAGCTTCCTCTTCCTGCCAAGGCTGGAGTGCAACCCCATTTCCACACTCCTGCCTGCACGATGATCACCCTGTGTCTTGCACCCAGTCACCAGTCTCTCCTGATCTCTGAGCCCAAGACATGTAGCAGAGGGTGACCCGTGAGGGTCATTAGCATCAGCAGCTTTCCTGCTCTAAAGATGGCAGGGCACAGCACTGAGCGGCTGTGAGGATAGAGTGCCCCACCTCTGTCCTCACCACCCAGCCCCCTCCCCACCACAGATGTGGAGCGACACTCTCACTCCACACTCAACCATCCGCCTATCTTGCATGCACGCCAGGGTTGCATCAGCCTCTGAGCCTTTGTACCTGCTGCTCTGTCTACCTGGTCAGTCCTTCCTCTCTCCTTTGTTGGGATAATTCCTACAGATTCCTCAAGACACTTCAAAGAGGCTATGGGGCACTCCCCAAAGACCCTGGCCACAATGGCGGAGCCCCTTCTGAGCCACACAGCACACATGCTCCTCTGTGACAGAATGCTCTGTTCTCTTGTGACAGACCTTCCTCTGCCCCATTTGTGAGATGGGCAGGGAGGGGGCAAGGGCGCCTTTCACATCCGTCTTCCCCTGTGGACAGCACACAGCAGGCGTCAGTGTGTCTGACTTCCTTTCCGTTTGGAGGAAGTGGATGAACGAATGGGAACAATGTCAGCCTCACAGAAACAGATTGAGGGTGTGGTGAAGATGCTAAGTGACAATGTAACAGTGCCAGGGTGAATGAGTGACAGGGAGGGCTCTGCCACCAGGACTCAGGCAGAAGCTGTGCCATAGCCTCTCCCCCAAGGATCACATAGCACATCTTCCTTATGATCCCCATAGAGAGCAGGAGTTTGTCAACAGATGTGGGTAACCAGTTCCAGGGGCACCCCCTGAGGCCCTATGCCTGCCCTCAGATCCCTCCTGTTGGCACATGAACCCTCTTGGTCTCAGGCTCCTTTAGAGGCCCAGCCCTGCCCTGCCCCGTCCCCTGGTGCTCACACCCTGCTTCCAGGGCAGGATGAACCCCCAGCTTCCCCCAGAGACAGTGAGAAGACTGATAAGAGAGCCCCACTCCAAGACTCCAACGTGCACTGATTTGGGTGAACTGGAAGGGAGTGGCAGGCTGTGCATGGAGCTGTTGCAGCTGTCCTGAAGTCAGTGTGTGCCTTGGCAGAGGAAGGGGCAAGATCTACTCTGCCCACAGTGCCGCCAGCCCACCCACAGAGAAGAGAGAGGCAGGGCTGCAGTTTGCGGTGCCTGGTAGTCACAGCACACACATTTATGAGATGTCAGACATGTGGTCAGGTCTATACAGCCCAACAGCAACAGTCTGCATGCCTGCTTCCATCCCAATGGTCTATGCTGCTCAGAGCGGTAATACCTGCCCTGCCCGGCATTCCATAGTCAAGGACCTGGCAGGCAAGTCTATGCTGGGGCTGCCTCTTAGAGCCCAGGATGCACGTGTGTGCATGTGGGTGTGTGAGACAGACAAACAGCTTCTGGTAGCACACATTCTGGCACATCTGTGTACACATCTGTGGCTGCATTTGCAAGGCTGGGAGTGGCGTATCCTGCATGGGTGGTTTAGTCACATCAAAACAGGCACTGTGAGCGTGGAATAATGTCTAAGTGTGTCTGAGAACAAAAGTGTCTGGCTATCAGTGGGTCCGTTTTTGTCTGTCTTGTGAGGTGTGTCTGTCTGGACAGACTTTGCGTTCAGGTTCTCCCTGTATGTAGGGCAGCACGCGAATGGGCCTCCCTGCTGACTGCATGAGCAGCCATGTGTCCCAGGGGTCCTCCAGCCTGGGCATCAGAGCAGTGGTGAGCCCAGTGGTGTGATGGTCTCTTTCAGCAGTGGCAGGCAGCTGGGGCCAGGGCCTATCATCTGGGCACATACTCCCTGGGCAGCCCCGCCCAGTTGTGATCACGCAGGGCCTGGTCCACTGTCCGGATGTAGCCATTGATCAAGTCCTTCATCTCAGGGGTGAAGGGCTCTGGGTCCTGAGGCCGTCGGCCACGCCGTCGGAAGCTGCCCTCTTTGTTGTTCTCCACGCAGAGCAGCCGCTCCTCACTGACAGACACGTTGAGGAAGGCCACCATCTCCCGCAGTGTGGGCACCAGGCTGCGCCGTAGCTCCTCATAGTGCACCACCAGTAGCCGCTTCCCATACTTGAGCCAGTCGAGGACGTGTGAAGACCACCATGAGGCGTAGCTGTTCACGAAGTCTGGCCACTCTAGTGTGGAGAGAGAAGGGACACAGTCAGGAGCTGCCCTGCCAGGGGATGCTAACCCCACTGGGCCTGCTCAAGAAAGAGATGTAGCCAGGATTTCCCACTGTCCACTGCCCAGGGCTCACCTTCCTGGAAGCAAGATCGTTTGGTGACCTCGCATGAATAGAGGGTTAATATCAAGCTGGATTCTGAGAAAGAAGTCCCAGGTCTGCCCGAGGGATAGTGACCTTGAGTCTGTCTTCCTCCAGCAGCATTTTCTTGGAAACATACCAAGTTAAGACTAATGTGGCCTGCTGTGGGCCAAGAACTGGTTATCTCTTCTATTATACTATGAGCTCCTTGACCTCTGGGACTGTATCTGGACAGAAAGGGATGTTGGTGGACCCACAAGTCTCAGGCCATCATGACACAGCAACACTCCATGTATGTGTATGTCAAAATACCTTCTACTGTCATGTGTAACTAAAAAGAACAAGAAAGAAAGAAAGACTGATAGGGAATCCAAGCAGGGCATTTCTGTTCAGATGAACCACAAACACCTTGACCTTGTCTTTGGCTGTTACGCACATCCATCCTTAAGGAGAAAGAGCTAACCATGTTTTTCTGTTGCCCACTACCTAGGGTCAACCTGCCAGATCCCCCATGGAGAAAGACCCTTTTGGTGACTGAGCAGCTTTGGGGAGCTGCTGGGCCTCCTAGTGATATGCAGCTCTATGTCCTACGCTGGGTCCTCCTGTAAAGCTAAGTAAATGTGGTACTTGACGGATGCATATGGTGTCTTGTGAATTTGTTTGTCAATTTGAACCTGTGACCCTGCTGGGAAGTAGCATGTACAGGACATCACAGAAGGAGGTGGCCTCAAACTTCTTCAGATGATTTACTCTATGAGATGTCTTTTCCAGAAAATTAAGAAATCAATTTTTTTGGAGGGGGGCAGGATACAAATTTCAGTAGCCCTGTTATGGAAAAATAACTTCCATGGAAATTATTATGGAAATCTTTATGGAAATTATTTTTCCATAATAGGACTACTGATACACCTTGAATACTGTGGCTTGCTTTCTCTCATTTTTACGGTGACCCTATGTTATAGGGACTCACTTAATTTCTAAGATGAGAAAACAGTTCTGAAAATAATGTGTGCAGTTTGCTTAGGGACAAATGGCTTGTAAGAGGCAGAGAAAGGATCCAAGCTCAGCCTGTAGGATTGACAATTTAATTTCTGACTACATTTACATCACTTACCATCAGACCAGCATCTCTCCTATTCACTGCTCAAAGGCTAGACTATATGTGCCTTGAGGTAGGGAAGGGATCCTAATCCCTTTAGCCTGGGCCCCAGGGCCTGGCACAGTACAACTTCAGTAACTATGGGTTGGCAGACTAACTCCATGTACAACAAGTCATTCTGAATCTGAGGGCAATGGACAGAAAGTTTGTAGTTTCCCCAAAATCGTATGTTGAAGCCTTAATCCCTAATATGATGGCATTTGAAGATGAGGCTTTGGGAGGTAATTTGGGTTAGATGAGGTCATGAGGGTGGAGCCCTTGCAATGAGATTAGTGCCTTTATAAGAAGAGACTCCAGAGAGCTTTCACCTCGGCACTGTGAGGACACAGGGAGGGGGTGGCCCTCCACAAGCCAGGAAGAATAGGCAGGCACTCTGACTTTGGACTTCCAGTTTCCAGAACTATGAGAAATAAATGTTTGTTGCTTCAGCTATCCAGTCTGTGGTACTGTCATGGCAGCCTAAGCTTAGTAAGATGCAGGGCTTGCAACCTGGCTCTGCCACCTGCCACTCAGGCCAGCTGGACGAGTCACATAGCCACATTTTCAGGGCTCATCTGGAAAGGTAGACAGGTGGTGATTCCCCTCTAGGGCACTATAAAGAGTTGTGAGGGAAGCCTCAGGGATGATTGGCATGCTGAGCACTGACCACAGACGGGGCATGCACATTATCTCACTGATCCCTGAATGCCCCGTGATCTGTGGGTTATGACCTGGAGGTAGAGGAGGGCAGAGATCAGGCCCAGGTGGATCCAAAGCCAATGTTCTTCTCCCAGCTCTGTATGAGTCTTCGGCATATGAGTAGGAATAGACAGGTGCAGATTACCCCACTAGAGGAGATTCTTGGACATCCAGTTGGAATCCATACAAAACACTGGGACATATCAACTGAGCAGGCTCAGAGGTGACAGGGAGGGGACGAGCTCAAGGCAGGCACAGCAACAACAAGTCCCCAGGACTGTGTGTATTGATCCTGCATCCCCATGGGCATCCTGTCCAGTCCTCTGCTTACCTTTGCTCTTCCAGTTGTGGTCAGGGGCGTAGCCCAGGTGCCCAGCACATTTCCTGTTGAATTCAGCCACCAGGGACCTATAGGGATTTCGGATCAGCAGGATGGCTGAGTCAAACATCTCAATCTCCCTCTTTCCACTCTCATGGGTCTTCACACAGATGGTGCGCCGGCTCCGCCAGTGGTCCTTCTCACCCTTGAACCCTGCCCAGGAAAAACACGAGAGCACAAGTAGAGAGAGGCATCTTTGCTCCCACATGGGGTGCCATACTTATGTGGTGGCAGAAAGTCTGATGCAGGGAAAGGTCTTTCCTGAGGGAAAGCCAGCATCAGGGGCAAGAGAGGCCTATGGGTGGCACCACAGGGGCCCCTGACAGGACCTATGGATGGGAATAGGAAAGGAATCCACAGGAGCAGCCCCATCCCAAGGAAGAAGGGAGCAGGAGGCATTTGAGATAGATAATAATATATGCTTAAGAAATGAAGCAAGTCACCTCCTGTATCCTCCAGGGGTCAGGAGGCAGAAGGCCTGACCACATCCCTTTATGGACTCCCAGATGCACACATACATATGGGGCTTTTCATGTAGACAACTTCACATGAACATTGTAAATAACCTTATGAGTTAATCACAGCTGCAGGTAGAGCTGGATAAAGAGATCCAGGCTCAGAGTGGGTATATGATGGACCCAAGATGACATAGCACATGAAACCAGTGCCAGGGCTCTCTCCATGTGCCTTTGCATATCTCTGTGAGGCCCTCAGCTTCCACTCCATCCCCAGAGTGGGGGCAGGAATGCCATCAGACTTAATTGCTCTAAGCAACTATAGTCCCACCCTCTGACATTATGCCATATCCTGTAACAGAGCCCAGCCTCAGAAGTAAGAAGATTCTTCACCTTGGGTCTCAAAGAAGATCTGGTCAAGGTCTCATCCCTAGTGTTTGAGCCTGGCCCAGAGGAACCCAAGGCCCAGTTTCTAGAAATGGAGACTTACTCCCATTGACCAACTTCTCTGGAGCCACTTTGGTGCTCAGCGTCTGAATGACAACTGGTTGAAAAAACAAGACATCCACAGAGGGTCACATGATTCCTGAGGGCTGCTGTGTACTTACTGTGTTGGCCTTTTACTCTATAATATAGGGATAATACAGCCCCTATCATTTAGATTACACTTTAGTAGGTGAAATGGCCCAAGCACAAAGCATAGGGACTTATGGGGAAAAAAAAAAAGAGTAGGGGAGAAGGGGAGGTCAAATAGCAGGATGTCATAGAAGGATTCCTAGAAAGATCTCACCTGAACCTGGTCTCCTGGGCCCATAGCCCATGACAACCAGCTCTAGGAACAAGCTCCATAAATGTTCATGAGCTTATCTTGGGCTCTTAGAAACTAAATGAGTCCTTTCACCTGCCTCCCCTTCATGAATGTCTGGGAAGCACTTACATCTACAGTGAGCAGCAAAGGTTTCTCTGATGGCGGGGAATGTAAATCTCTTGAATTTGGAAATCTGGGTTTATCCATGAAACTCAATGCATGTTTAAAAGTCATCACTGCCATGGGTCAAACACCAAAAGCTTTTGCTTTGATTCATTTTGTCAAATAGCTGGGAAATGCCAGCTACTTAAACACCAGCTAAATAAACACCAGCTAAATAAACTCGAGATCTAGTCTTTGACAATCCTGAGACCCTGAATGCCTTTTACAGTGTTTCAGCCCATTCCATTAGCACCTATTCTGCTTTGAAGTTCAGACCACATCCACCTACCACAAGAGGTGGACATTTGGCATTGGAGCTGCCTTGCGAATTTTGAATGTGTGCGTGTCATCACTCTGTCAGTACTCTGAGATCAGTGGCTACATCCAGTCCTGAAAGGCCCAAAAATCCACCAGATATCTCTAAAGTCTCTTTGACTCAATATTACACCAACCCTTATAGCTGACTATTCCAGTCTTTGGGCCAGACAGTCATACTAGACCAAAACATATAAGTGCTTCAGTAAGTGAAGGCCTTCTAGATGAACACTTGGTTAACAGCAGCTGGAGCATGGGTGACAGGCCAGAGTGGGAAGGATCACATGCTTATCTGGTCACTTCCTTACCCATTTTCTGGTGCTCCTAGCACTCCTGGGGCTGGATTATATAGGCAACTGTGGCTTTTCCCCAACCAGACAAAGATTGTTATGAGTGATTCTAAAACCTGCTTCTAGGCTCAGGATGTTTCTGTTTCTCTAGGATGTTACTGATAGTATCATCTTTTCTTAAACCAAACTCTGGTTAAGAAACCCAGCAAAAATGCCATAACACTTGACAACAGATAAATACATTTTGCCAAATTTAGATGCCACTTGACTTGTCTGAGGCTCTTCATTCTTAAACAGCACACAGTCTTGAGCCATTTAAGTTAATTTTCTTGGCATAATGAAGCCTCTTATTTCTACAAGGGAAAGATTAGAAATCATAAAACTCTTGAAGATTTTTGGACCTATTTAAAGAAAATTGTGTTTTGATGAGCTACCCCTTGCCTAAAAAAAAAAAAGGGGAAATTCAAAAAATGTTTATAGAGAGGGAATCGAAGCTGCTAGTTTGACCCTTTGAGTCAGGACAAGGCACTATCTCATGAAGTTCCACTCTAAGTGGTCCCACAACTGGCTGCATGAGCCCTGGAAGCTGGTTGGAAATGCACATTCCTAGGCCTCACTTCAGACAAACTGAATCAAACTCTGGGGTGTGGCCCAGGAATCTGTATTCTAGAAAGGCATTCGCGTGATTCTTATGCATGCTCAAGGTTGAGAGGCACTGCTGTCATGCCCCAGGAGGGCACAGTCAGGCCTCTGGGAGCTCCTTTGCCCTCCCCTGCAGCTTTGACTTGCCTTTGTTGTAGAGGGTCCCGTCAAAGTAGTAGCTCCCTGTATAGAAGCCAGTGGCGTGCTCAATCAGGTGCCTTGCCCATGTGTTCCCAGCTCCTGGGAAGCTCGACAAAGCCACAAACATCTTGGATTTGTTGGGCAGGAACCTCCTGTCAGTGCACCGAGTATCTGAAAGTCCAGAAGTTATCAAAGGTTACTCACCTCCATTAGGATTCACAGATCCTCTTCCAGATTCCCCAGGATGAGGACTGATGATCCAAGATTTCCATTTAACTGATGGGAAAACCAAGGCCCAAAGAGGTGAAGGTATTTGCCACCTGAACCTTGGCTGCACAGGTCTGTAGCTGGCCAAAGAAAACCCTATGACAAGGCCACTCTATGGGCCTTCAGGTGAATCCAGATTCTAATAGCAGAGGTGGACAGGAGTGCTAGCTGGGCTGAGCAATGTCACATACCACAGTGAACTAGGGCTGGCCTAATTTCAATTCTCTGAGGCTCATCTTCCTTTCCCAGGGCTACTATAAGAAGCACATGAAATGGCCAGGGGGAAGAAAGCCCCCAGGCCCTCAGGGCTGTGTTGGTCCGAGCTGATGCTCCAGAAAGGTGGGGATCTTCCTCTCCACCGGCTTGTCCCCTCTCAGTTCTTAAGGTCAGCTAGGGCAGATGTGATGCTCACAGCAAGGATGATGCCAGGGTCTAGAGGCCTTAGAGATGGAGTTCTCTTCTTTCTAAGCTTCCCTACCCCACTACATGCCATTGCTATCCCTCTGGGCCTGCCTTTCTCCACACTTTTTCTCCTTCTGTTACACCATCATCCCCAGAGAGACTCAGATAAAGGGTCAGGGGTTCCTGAAACAACCTGGCATTCAGCCTCCATGGAGAGTGGAGGTTTCACCTTTTCTTCTATTTCTCACTGGCTAAGATGCTGGAGACTTAACACAGACACCTTCCCCACCCAGTCCTGGGGTATCATCAGCATCTCCAATCCTGGAAACTCTCTCCAATCCCAAACCAAAAGCCACACCTGGTAGTGGCTACAGATCTCACCTTGCACAGGTGTTTGGTAGACTTCACAGTAACCTGCCAGCCTCTGCACCTTGGGGTCCTGGCCACACAGTGAGCTGTCCACAGCGTCCCTCAGATTGAACTGTGTGGTTGGGTAAGCACAGTAGCATTCCCAGCCCCGGAGGACGGCCAAGGGGAACTCCTGCCAGGGAAGGAGAAGAGAAGGGACCGGGGTGAACTTGAGGGCACACTTCCCGCAGCTTAGGCTCTAGATGGGACAGATGGAGGGACTGTCCAATGCATGGGTAAACAGGGGTGACTGTCATCCTCCCATGAGCAGGTTCTGTACTCAAATCCAGGGAGACAAACTCAACAAGACATGACTTCTGCCCTCTAGGGGCTCTGAGTGGGTCACAAGACAACTGTTACCACAGTGTAAGTGGCACTCAGGCAGAGGGATGGGCGAGGGCAGGAAGTAGGAAGCAGGGCCAGGAAGTGGGATTTGAGATGTCTAGGTGTTTGCCATGGGTGCAGGGAGGGAAAGGGCAGTCCAGGGAGAGGGCTTCACATGAGCTCAGGCCTCAAGATGTTACACCTTGGCCAGTCATTTCCCTGGAAAGAGACTAAAGCCAACCCTGTGCCTGCAATATGGGGACATTTTCCCACAGTCATCTTTTCAGATGGAACAGGTGGGGAAGCACAGTCCTTGTTCTGTGCCCAAGGCAGTCCAAGCAGTGGGGGTTTCCTGAAAAAGGAGGGCCCTTCCCAGTTAGGAGAGAGGAAGTACCCCACTGCCGGGACCAGCCAGCTCCTGGCAGTCTCTTAAGGGGTTCTTCCTCTTTGGTGTACCATCCAGTGCAGCAGGCTGGATGTGAGCCTCCTGAAGATTGAATGGGAAGGCTGCTGGTGCACGTGCTGGGCAACTTGGGTAAGGAACTTAACCTCTCTGAATCTCACCATTGAGAAAAAGTAATAAAATCCATCTTGTAGGTGTTCAGTGATGGCTAGATGAGACAGGTGCCCAGCATTGGGCTTGGCCCACAGGAGCTGCTTCACCGAGGAACCAGCCATCCTCAAGCCTCACCCCATTGGGGCCCTGCCACAGCTCACTCAAAAGTGCATCTACCCACCTCCTCCACAAAGTTTTTTTGAGCACCTACTATGCACCAGGTCCTGGGTAGGACATTTAGCTCCATTTCATCTCCGCTCCTCCCTGTGTCTTTCAACTGGAGCTGCCAGGTCTTCTGGAGCATGGAGGGATGAGGGAGCTGTCTATGTGTGAGGGAGGAAGGCGGTGGGTAGAGGGAACTGCTCACTGTCGAGGGAAATGCTGCACAAACCTTTTTATTTTTTGCCCACAGCAAGAAATCTCATAAATAAATAAATAAAAGAAAATCAATAGCGTTTACTATGCATGGCTTAGTAACGCTGAGGATCTCAGCACTCCCATAAGACAATAGAGAATGCTGCAGCCCAGGGAGGGTAAGGCCGAGCCAGGACGGGGCAGAGCAGAAAGAAATGCTGCTACGCTCATGAACCCCAGGCTGGGTCCTCTCCTCCAGGCCCAGCAGCTCCCAGGAAAGGTCCCCAAACTCCCTCATCCTTCCTTAAATTGAGGAGGCCTCTGCACTCGCCCAGAGATTACAAGAGGCTAACAAGCCCCACCGGCTCCCTAACTAGCCTCCACAGCCGCAGGCCTCGTGCCACTTCCTTCCCAACAGAAGGCGTGATCTGGGACCTGACCCTCAATCAGAACACCGCTGGCTTTTCTGGAAGCAAGTGTTCATTCTGATGTGAATTCATGAAAAGAGATCTCAAGAATTATGACCTCTGACCTCCCTCACAAAGTCCTTCTTGAGAGCT
Organism: Geosciurus inauris; assembly: GCA_004024805.1. Lineage (NCBI taxonomy): Eukaryota > Metazoa > Chordata > Mammalia > Rodentia > Sciuridae > Geosciurus > Geosciurus inauris. The sequence goes on along the minus strand of PVHX01007229.1, from coordinate 63,423 downwards.
GGGAATGGAGCTCAGTGGGAGAGGCCTGCCTGGCATGTGCGGGGGCCCTGGGTTTTATTGCTAGTACTAAAAACAGAAACCAATTTAAAAAAAAAAACCCGAAATGACAAAAAAACAAAGCCCTCGTCCCACCTTGTCCCACATCGACACCTTCTTCCCAGGGAGCTGTAGAAACCAGCAACCCAACTCCCAGGGTACAACTTGAGAGCTCACACAGGGGCCTGGCTGTGTCTCCTATACTTCCGTCCATATTGGCTGTGATGAGTGGAACTGTATCCCCCAAATTCACACACTGAAGCTCTAACCCCAGTACTTCAAAATGTGATCTTATTTGAAAAGATAAGCTTTATGGAATTAATTAAGATGAAGCCATTAGAATGGGCCCTAATCTAATATGACTGGTGTCCTTATGCAAAGAAGAAGTTAGGACAGACAGCACATAGACCTAGGGACAACCACCTGAGGACACAGTGAGAAACGACCACCTGCAGGCCAAGGAGAGAGGCCTCAGGAGAAACCAGCCCTGCTGACACCTCCATCTTGGAGTTTCAGCCTCCAGAACTATGAAGGGAAATGTGTGTCATTTAAGCTACCCAGCCTGCGTCAGAGCAGCCTGTGCATACTCAGACAATGGCTTTCTTGTTGTTCCTGACCACTCTGTTTCGACTTCCATCACAGGACATTTGCACTTGCTTTTCCGTCCTCCTGGAATGTTCTTCCCCATATGCCCTTGTGGCCCTCTACCCCTCACCATCTTCAAGTCACCCTCTCAGTGTCACCCCCTTTTCAAGTTGCAGTACCCCTCCCATCTTCCTCAGTACACCCTGTTCCTTGCTCTGCTTTCTAATTTTGTTTAATAACCCCCTGGGTGAAATGCTCTGATCTCAGGTGTACTGCTCAATCAGTTTTGGTGAACATACATCAAGACCAGTAGCATTTCCATCACACCAGAGGTTCCTTTGCCCCTTTGCCATCATCCCTCTCTCCTCCAAAGCAACCACTCCTCTGATTTCTATTACCACAGATTAATTTTACCTGTGCTAAGATATCATAAAAATAGAATCACCCAGTACCTATTTTTGTGTGCCTGGCTTCTTTCATTCAGAAGAATAGTTGTCAAACACATCCATATTGTTTTACATGTCGGTAGATGGCTCCTTTTCATTGGCACATAGTATTCTATACATAGATGGACCAGTGTGTTGATTCATCCACTTGTTGATGGATATTTGGGCTATTTCCAGCATTTAGCTATTGTGAATAAAGCTGCATTAAATATCCTTGTACAAGGCTTTTAGTGGATAGATGTTTTCATTTCTCATGGGTAAACACCTACAAAGCTTGCCTCATTTTTCTTTCCTGAACTTATCAACACAACATACTATGTACTTTACATATTTATCTGGTTGACTGCCTGCCTCTATCCAGGAGGATGCAACCAGGGAAGGGTTTTTTTGTGAGCTTTGTGTGCTTTGCTGTATCGTCAGTGCCTAAAGTAGTATCTGGCAAGTGGCAGATGCTCAATAAATGTTTGATGTATGAATGCATGCATGTATGAATGAACGGATGGATGGATGGATAAATGGATGGATGGATGAAAGAACAAGCTCCTTTCCAGATCCCAAGCCCCTCGAAAGCCATTCCAACAAACTTGGCCATGATCTTTCTTCTGGTTATTGGGCCAACAGCATCACTGGGCACAGGGAGGGGGAAAAAGCCTGCTACCACTAAGCAAACTCTCCCCAAGCTCAGGAACCCTAGGGAGCTGTGCTGTCCTGGGATTCTCGTTCAGAGGCAGGCATGGTAAATCTGCTCTGTGCACACTGGCTCTGTCTCCCTCCTCAGCAGCACCAGTGCTGCCAACGCCGATGTCTCACAATCTTATATCCAGGGCTGCAGAATGAGCTGCCCCCACCAGTGACCCAAACCTTTTTTGCTTCCTTGAGTGGATTAAACTGTCAAGTTTCCGGGTGTTTGCAGAGCGGCGGGAGAACTGCAGACAGTAATGTGGTTTTATTTACAACATAACCGCTTCAGCAACATCACTGAATTCTGAAAACACAGAACAATTTTCAGCCCCTTGGGTATTTCTAGGACATGATTTCCATAAAAATTAAATATTGATGAATCTTACCTCTCTGCCAACTTCACATCCCCCCTACCCCGCCACCATTCCAAGCTTCAGTGAGGAGAGAAAGGGCAGAGAGAAAAAGGAGAAGAGGATTGGAGAAAGGAAGGCAGCAAAAGAAAGCACACATGTGGGGTTTGTTTCAATCAAACAAAAGAGGAGGTTCAATAGAAGCAGCTTCGCCTGTCTTGGGCAGGGCGGAAGCACACCTTGATACTGCACCTGTGGCTGGAATCAGGGCAGGGGGCAGGATGAGGCCTCAGCTAGGGTCTGTGAGAGGTCTGCATCTGAGCCCGACAGGGGTGTGGGCATTCGGCTTGGAGCCAGGTAGGGATCCACATGCAAAAGCCTGACCCACAGGCAAGGGATTGAGGATTAGACATTTCATCACACGTGGAGCAAGGGTCCCAGCAGGCCTGTCCAGACCGTGCCTCCTCCAACCCCATCCTTCTGTGAGCAGCATTTTCAGGATCTCCAGAACTGTACAGAATTATAGAGATTTGAGAGATCATGGAGGGGAAACTGAGGCTCGAAGGCAGGTTAGCAACTGCGCAGGATCTCCAGCCTGTCAGGTGAGTGGGCAGCAAGCCAGCCTTCTGGATCCCAAGCCCCGTGCTTTGCCTAACTCCCTGGGGGCAAACCAATGACAGCGGGGTGGAGGATTCCCAGAGAAATCGGGGAGCCAGTCTCTCACCTCCAGTGTGTTCCCTTCATTCCAGAGGCAGCACTGAACATTCAAGATGTGGGAAGGAAAGAAAATGCCTGCAAGGGTAGCTTCAGGGATGAGGGATGACAGGTGGACTTCTGCTTTCAGGTAAATGACAGGTTGAAGGAAAATGAATCCAGTGATGTTGTGACTGATAACGGGGCTGTGGGGTTGAGAGAGGCGGCTCTGGGAGGTAGAGACAGCCCAAAGCTTGCCATCAGAAAGCTCTGGCTCTGAATCCCATTTGTGGTCTCCAGAAAGGCCACTGGGCATCTCAGAGCCTTGGTTTTATCATCTATAAAAGGGGCAGGATTTAGTGATGAGGGCTCTGGAGAATGCAGGTGTGAGTTTAGGTGGATCAAGCTGACTTCTCCATTCCTAAGGGGGATTTGGGGGACTGAAATGCTCTCAGGGTGCCTTTCAGACAGTAGATACTCAGCAACTTGGATGGTCTGAGTCTGGGTGACATTAAATGATGGGGCCAGAGGCTTTACCCCCACAATTCCAGCACCTTCTCTTCTTCATGTAAAGAGCTGACTCACTGGTCCCTTTCCATTATCTGGTCTCACTCTAAACAGATAGTGGACTATCTGAGCTTTGGATGTGAAAAAGGCAAAGTGCGATGGTTTGGGGGAAAGGTTAGAGTCTCCAGGTGCCATATGGGTGGGTAGCTTTCTGAAAACATGAACTCCCAAGCAGCAGACCTGTCAATCCCACTTCCAGGCACCACCTGCCCATCAGAGCCACCCATCCTTCAGGCAGAAGTCCACAAAACTCTGTGTGAGGGAGCTACCACACCATCGGGATCCCAGGGTGCCTGGATTTCCACCAACCTCGAAAAGGACCAGCTCTGCATCTCAGGCAGTTTCTCAAACATCCCCATCCCAGCAAAAGAACCAGGGGAAGCTGAATGATAGAATCCTCATGATCAACATCTGGAAAACTTGCTACTCAAGAGACACTCAAGAACAAATCACAGGGCTGCTGAGTCCTTATCATAATCTGGTGAGGCAGTTTTACCTCTGACAATCCCACCTAGCAGATGAGAAAACTGAGGCTCAGGGCAGGGATTAGAATCCAGAATACTATAACTCCAAATCCTTCTTTCTACCAACTTAAGAGTGAAGCTAAGAGACCTACTCCAAAAATGTATCAGAAGTCTTAGAAGCACACATATAAAACATACAGATCCTGAGTCCCAACGATTTCATATCTGCTAGCAGAGTCCAAGGAAATAATAAATAATAATGAACTAACAAAGGAAAGGAAAAGAAAGGAGGAAATGAACTAAATGTACACCAGGAGAGTGGAATGCATGCAATCATGGAAGAAAAAGCACGGAAAAATAAAAAATGTCCAGGAAATGAAAAACAAGAAAAGGGAACAGATGTCAGGAGAGAAGAGTGAATGTTCATAAAGCAAATTCCCTATACATACACCTTCAATAAAAGACCAAAAGGCTGTAAAATGTTAGCTCTTTTCTCTGATGGTGTAAAGTTATGGGTGAGTTTCATTTTTATTTTTACGCTCCCAAATTTTCTAAAATAGATATTCCAAAAAACAAAACAGTGTTCTTAAAAGCACACACAAGGTTCAATATCGACAGTTTCTCTGTGGACTTTCCAGCCACCTATTGTCAAGACAACCTTTTGACACGGGAAGATTCTTCATATCAAGGTAACAATTCTCAAAACCCCATCTTGGCAAAGACCTGAGATAGAGTGCCCCTTGAAGACCAAGCATTTACCCAGGATGGACTACATCTTCCCAGATCCATGTGGATCTAGCAAGAGCAACTACCTGGTGGAGAAGGAGCAGGCTCCACATGAGCACATGCCTTTCCAGTTCACAGGTGGCCTTGTTAGCACCACCGTTAAATGACCAAAGAAAAAACCCTTGGAAGAAATGTCAATGGGAAAACATCCAGGTGATTAATATTCTGCAAGCAGAACCTAGACACCAAAAGAGGGTAAAATAAAAATTTCTACCTCCCTCCCCTATTCCTTTATCAGCACAGCCACTAGCAGCTACAAGAAAACAAAGCTCAGCTCCCTCCTTGGTGACCCGTTTGAAAACAGTGTGAGATTTCATCCATCAGCACCATTTTGGAATGCTCACTCCCTCAAGTGGTCTATTTGCTTGCAGACAAATATCAGGCTTCAAAATCAATTACCCCAGATCCAAACTGGTAGCAATGCAAATATCTACCCACTCCTCCGCTCATTCGCACTTTGCATCTCAAAGAAGGAGCTGATAGGATCTTGAAGGTAAGCGAGGGTAAGCAGGTTTCTTCCCATCTCCAATATGATCACCAGAAATTAGACAGGATCATTTCATGAGGCTTTAAAAACAGGTTATGCTGGTCAAGTCCCTCTTTCTGGCAGAGAATCAGATCATTAAGATGCTAATATTGCCCCAAAATATATCTTTTTTTGTTCAACTGTGCTCCTGGAGTTCCCCAAATCCATTTTCACCAATGAGCAAAAAACAGAGATTTTTATCAGGGGCCACAAATAACCCTCAGAGGGTCGCTCAAAAGTGGAGGAGCTGCAAGGAGGGCTCCCCCTCTTTTCCTGCTGCCAAGCCCCACCTCTACATCTGTCACTCCCAGCATCCCTCCTGCCCAGCCAGCCCCAATTAAGTCCCTGGTCCCCACTCCTAACCCCACTGAACATTTGGCTGTGAACATTTTCCCTCATAAAAGTCTTTGGAAACATTTTCAATGGCTCTATTATAGACCATGGTATGACCCTGGCATAATTTAGCCATTCCCACCTCATAGGGCATCTGAGCCTGCTTTTTGGCTAAATGAGCATGAGATAAAGCTTCCCCTGGGGAAGCCCTGCAGCCTCATACCACCAGCCTTCCTGGAGAAGAGTGTTTGGCCTTCAGAACAGGAAAGCACAGCCAGAAATCCCAGAATTCACCTCTTTCACCTCCCTCAACATTCAGGAGAGAAGAAAGGAAACAATTCCTTGCAGAGACCAAGGTCAGATGAACTTCCAACTGATTTCAAATCCCCAGACCTCAATGCTGCAGGTAGAATCCAGACCCGTGGGAAAGTGGGCCAGGCCTGGGCATTGCTAACCAACACACTCAAGCAGGCCATGGGTCTCAATCAGGGGTGATTTGCCCTCCAGGGCCCTTTGCCAATGTCTGGAGTTTAAATTGTCACAAACAAGAAGAGAGTTGCTGTTGGTATTTGATGGGTAGGGGCGAGGGATACTGTTAAATATCCTCCAATGCACAGGCAAATCCTGAAACAAAGAATTGTCCAACCTGAAATGTCAGTCTTTCCCCCATCCTGCCTAGGGTGAAGCAAAGCCCCCACCAGAAATGTGCATGGCCGAGGGGCTGACAGCCCAGAAGGCTTGAGTCCAAGTTATAGCAGCAGTCAAGGGCTAGACACGGAAGCAGGGATAGCTGGTCTGGGAACCAAAGGCTGACTCTGCTGGGTTGGTGGTGGTGGTACTGGGATGCGTGATATCTGAGTACTATTCATGCCCTGGACCTGGAATCCCTCACTTCACAGCCAGGTCATTGGTTGAGTTCTATGGCAGCTTTGTCAAGGCATCTCTAAGGAATGTTGCCTTCCAGAGAGATCCACAGGGAACTCCCCTTCTCCACTGGCTAGATGTGTTTCCCCACACCCTCTCATGCCTCTTCATCCTGCCAGGTGGTTCCCACATCTCACGTGGATTCTGCTCCTGTAGGATCTCTCCAATCTACTCCCTCCTTCATCAGCTCCGCCCCTCTCCCTGTTCCAGAATGACCTTCCTATAGCTGTGAGGTGCCCCCGTGAGTCATACCACTCCCTCTCTGCCACACCATCAGTAACTCCCTTTCCCACTGAAAAAAGTCTGAACTTTAAAGCAGACATCTAAAGTCCTCTGCAACTTGCCCCCACCCTACATGCCACCCCAGGTAGCCCTGTACGCTGGCAAGACTGGGCTGCTTCCCCACCAGCATGGTCCTACTCTACAGGAGCCACCTCTCACAAGGCACTGCCCCTTCACTCATCCAACCTGCTGACATTGCCCCAGGTGCTCCAGCTCCAACTCTTTCCCAAAATTACAGTGCTCTTCCCTTCTAAGCCTCCCTCTAAACTTCCTTCACCTGCTTCAAGCACTGGCCTTACTCTGCCATGAGTGAGTCCCCTGAGTTTCCATCTCAGCCCCTCCTCAGACATGAGCCGGGTGTGATGAGTGGGGCCAGTTATCACTGATCACTAGACTCTGCCAGCACCCAGCACCTGGCTTCACCCACTGTAAACATCAGCATATGTATTTTGCCAAATTTCACTAAATGTGCTTTTACTGAGACGTGCTTTCAACTTGAAAACTGGAAACAGTGATTCTTCCTACAGCTGCAAAATCCTGCAGCTCTAAACAATGGGACCTGAGGAAACACCCACCCTCCCATCCGACAATACAGATGGGCCAGATAAGGGAGAAGCTGTCACACAAAATCCAATGCTGTATGCTCTGAGGGCACAGGCGTCTTCTGAGATGCCTTTCCATACGGTCTGACCTGAATGATTCCCAGCTGCATGTGCCAGAGCTGAGCAGGTAACTTGTCCTTGAAATGTATTGTGAAGGGAGTTGGACAAGGTGCTAAGGTACAAAATGGCTTAAGATCCCAAGAGCCTGCGGGTATCTTTTGGCACATGCTCCACTGTGAAATTGTAGCAATCTGGATTTGTGCCAGTAAATAGGAAGGAAGGCTGAAAATAGAAGTTGAAGAGTTTTAGATCTTGAAATTCTTTCTGTATCCACAAGGCAGAACTCTCTGGGCTTTAAGGGCTGCCCAATTAGTGATGCTCCTGGGGCATCTGCCTAGGATTTGAATCCACCCTTTCCAAAGATGGGGGTTACCAGGGCGATGTGTTTCCCCTCACACATCACTGGAAGGGGGATACGACTAGTACAGCCTTTGCTAAAGGCAACTTGGCGAAGTTGACTACAATGACAGACACTCTTGAGTGCAGCATCTACAAGGTTGTTTTTTTCCTTACAGATTCATTCAGACAAAATGACCCAAGGAGAATCGATGCAGTGTTGTTTGTAATAGCAAAAGACTAGAAACAGCCTAAATGTTTAGCAGTCAGGGACTGGTTAAATAAATTACAGGCCATCTGTGTAATGGGAAAAAAGATTGAGAAATCACTTTTTCCGCTGATATGGAACAATCTTGAAGATGGATTGTCCAGTGGAACGGGTTTGGTGCAGAATCTTGTGTGGGGCTCAATACCATAGTCCAGGAGGTTAGTAATGAAACTGAAGAGGATGCAATGCTTGAATATTCAGTCTTGGAAAGCGGATGGATGTGGGCTGCCTGGGAGGATGGAAGTGAGTGGAAGAACTCAGGAGTGAGGAGCTTCCCCCACCCACCCCCGCCCCAGGCCCTCCAGTATCTTTTCATTGTGTTACATGTGAACAGATTATTCACTCAAACCATCTGAAGTGCTCAGGGCACACAGCTATGGTGACAGCCCATTCCCTCTCTTGTTTCTTCTCATACATTCTGCCACTTATGCAGAGCAACAGCGAGTCCCTGGTGTCAGGAGTCCCAACTAGGAAGCCAGTCACTCTGCCTGCGTGTGAACACTCCCACCCTGCAAGCTGTCTCTTGCAGCAAACAGGAAGGAGAATGTCTCCCTAGCAGAGTCACTAGGAGGACTGAGGCAGATGACTCATGCCCAGCGCCCACCCCTCAGCAGGAGCCCTCCTGGCTGCCGATTGACTGAGGGAGGCCAGCCTCAGCCTGCACGACCAGTGCAGTTCCTTGATTCCAATGGAGGGTTTTCTCTGGGGAACTACTCAGAACTGCAGATGTGAGGTTCACCTTGAGGGGGTGGTTTGTTCCCCTGTGGGTACAGACAGGAGCTGGCAGCTGAGCATGCATCCCTACTGTCTCACCCAGAGTTCTGCATCCCAGAGGTCCCCAGGCCAGATGTCTGCAAACCAATAAACTGCCTTCAGGGCTGATGCATTGTGTTCTGCAGATCCTGATGCCCAAGACATCCTTGGCAATGGCTTTGGAAATGCTGGTGACACAGAAAAGCCACTTCAAAGGATGTACGTGGGCAAGAGGGAAGTGCCCCTAGAAGCTTTGTTCTCCATCCAGCCTTGGAGGCATACTCTCCAGACAACTGAGGAACACAGGAAGCAGGAAGAGGGCAGCTCCCAGGGTAGGTGGATGCAGCAGAGGATGTGCTCATATAGGTCCAATGACATCTGCTTCAATGAAGCCCACCCCACCCTCTACCCATTGAACCACCAGCAGACTGCAGAGCTAGGTGACATCAAGCCCATGCTCCACCACTTACTGGTGGTGTGACCTTGAGCAGACTACTTGAGCTCTCCGCCTCAGTTTCCTCATGTGCAAAATGTAGATAATCTTAGTACCCACCCCATAGGATTCTTAGAAGGAGTTAATGAGTTAGCCACATAAAGTGCTTGGGATGGTACCTGGCATGAAATAAATGATCAGTAAATGTTACCTTCTGTCGATCGTCATTGTCATCATCATCTTCTTAATTAAGGCCCTTGTTAGGTGTGGATATGAGGTGTCCCCAAAAGGTCATGTGTGAGACAATGGTCAGAGGTGAAATAATTGGCTTATGAGATTTGTAACCTAATCAGGAGATGAATACGCTGATATGGATTAACCTAGTGGTAGCTGTAGGCAGGTAGGATGACGCTGGAGGAGGTAAGTTACTGGGGCATGCCTTTAGGGCTTATATTTTGTCCCCGGTGAACAAAGTACTCTCTCTGCCTCCTTGTTGCCATGTTTTGAGCTGCTTTCCTCCACCACACTCTTCCTCCATGATGTGCTGCTTCACCTCCGGTCCAGAGCTATGGAGCTGGCCATCTATGGACTAAGACCTCTGAAACCACAAGCCCCAAATAAACTTTGTCTTGTCTCTGTTGTTCTTATCAGGTCTTTTTGTTCACAGCCACGAAAAAGTTGCCTAACACAGCCCTCCTCTTTCCTTAGTCCTGTTCTATTATGTAGTCAAGTACCACAGTCCTGTCAAGACTAGTGAACCCCAGCACATCTCTATAGCTCTGGTCCCCAGCCCACTGCCAACTAGAGCCACTATAGAACCACAGCAGCCACCCCAATCTGGGGACAGCTAGACCCCAGACCAAGACCTCATTGTTCTCTGGACACAGTCTGCTGGGTCTCCCAGCCTTTTATCACACACTTCTGGTCCTGCCTTTTGCAAGCCTTATCTGCCCTTGTTCAACTCCCCCTTATCCTGAGCTAGCATGCAATGTGGGGACAGTGGCCTTTGGTGCCTGGCCCAGTGCTAGCAGAAACACCCCCCACTCCTCAGTCTGGGTCCAACCAAAGGAGCAGGTGTGACCATGACCCCTTCAGTCAGATTTGTAGCCCAACACCATCAGTGCAAACAACAGAAAATCCATCAGCTACTCCCAAGTTCTGAGCCAGCATCTTCATGCATCCAAACTGAGTCAATTTAACATCTGACACTTGTGCAGAGCTCACATCCAGAAAGGCACATTCCTTTCAGCTTTATTCCCTACCCAGCCCCAAACAGCCGGCATTCTCTGTGCATCAGGTGCATGGCCTGCCTGCCTCCCACGTCCCACTCCTCAGCTCCCCCAAGGCCGGAGCAGACAAGGGCAGCTCAGTGTAGGCACCTGCCCTTTCTCTGAAGACCACCACACACACTGGTTCCTCAAAAGGCTGTGAAATTATAACGGATCTTACTTTCTGGGAACAAAATCCTGAGCATGTCTCCACAGTCACGTTGGCCTCCACCAGGGAGGTGGGGAAGGTATATGTGACATTCTCTGGCAGTCGGAAGCATCCTCGGTAGGTGGCAGTCCGCCCTGTGGGGAAGGAAATGGGTTTGTGGTGAAAAATGGTGTCCACAGTTGCTGGTGCCTGTCACAAGGGGAAACGCTGACTTTGGATGCCATGAAAGGTATAAACATACTCAGGAGAGACAGAACTCAAATCAGGCAGAGAGATTGTCTAGAGAGGGTGCAGTAAAGCCAAGATCCTGAAGGAAACCAGGCGTAGGACCTTGGTTGTCCAGGGTCACTGACAAGGGACCATTTGGCTGGAACTGCTAAGCTCAGGTTTTGCTTCTACCAGATCTCTACAGATGGTGTCCATCTGTCTTCCCTTTCTTCTCTCCTTCCTTCCTTCAACACATTTGGGTTGGGCATTTACTATGTGCTGGAGTTCACAACAGGTGACCTGAGAAGCTGATATTCTGGAAAACTCTATGCCCTCTGAGTATATGCATTAAAAGAAAAGTAGACTTGGAAGTATGAAATCCTGCTGGTTCTCTCCTGCTGTGCCACTGGGGTCACATGGCTGCTTTGCTCCTTAGCAAGCTTTGCCTCCCTCTGATCTTGAACTCCCATCCAACTTCTAGGAATACTCCTGAAACCTGTGTCACAAAGGAAGCTTCCTGCCAAGTTGTTCTCTAGTCCTTCTGGTGGAAAAGCCCAGCTCCCTTGTTGGCTCCCTTGGTGCTGAACACACCTTCTGGAATGTTCTAGCACCAACTGTTCTTATTTCTTCCAAACTCACCAGAGTTTCTCTAGGAAACATCCTGACTCTCAACCCACACTCCCTTTAATAAAAGGTCTCCCAGGGTTCAATATCTCTCCCAGATTGCTCTACCTCCCACACCTCCTGACCAGCAGCAGAAACCCTTTCATGCATTAGCCACAGCAGAGAGCACTTTGCATGAGAAGCTGCCAAAGCAGGATCAATCCCTGGATCTGGAAGCCCACCCTGGCTGAGCACAGCACCAATGGTCAGGAAGTTCTTAGTCCTGTTAAGACTACCTAATAGGGCACTGATGAAGGAAAGCAGCCTGGTACAGAGAAAATAGAGGGACTTAGAGTCCCCACAGCCTGGGTTCATGGCCAGCTGCTGCTCCTGACTAGCTCTGCAACTCTGCTGTGTCGTGGGTTCAGACTCTGTTTCCTCGCCCACATCCCACCAAGCTGAGGCTGGCTGTGAGGAGCACAGTGCGCATATGGCTGTTGTGTCTTCTCACACCCATGTACCCCTGGGTGTGTCAAGGCTAAGGGTGACGGCACACATTGGGCCCACAAGACTGTCCTGTGGCATGGCCGGTCCCCAAGGAATCAACCTCTACATGCACTGGGTGCTGGGGTGGGACAGGCACAGGGGAGCCAGGATCAAGGGACACAGCAAGGGGAGAATCAGTAGGACAGGGAGACACAGGGAGGGTAGAGTGAGTCCCCAGGTCACAGAGAGGGAAGCAAGGGGCCAGAAGAGTTCCTGAATGGAGCTCCCGAAGAAAGACTGCATCTGGTCACCCTGAGCTCCCTGCGGCCAGGTGACCCTGACAGAGCAGGTGCCTAGGAAGAGCTGAGTAAATGAATGAGCTCAGTGAGATGAGGCACCCGAGGGGATTGCATTTATTGTGACAGGAGAGCAAGACATGAGCTGCAGGAGGTCACATCACTTGCTTCCAGGTACCACAGATGCGACTGTGAGCAGGTAGGTTGTCACCTAGTGCAGCCTGTTCCACAGCGTCTCCATTGCTCTCCAGGTGAGAGCCCAAGAAGGATGCCATCAAGGGGAAGATGTTAATGAGCTCTGAGGACCGAACCCTGATTCCAACCTGGAAGCTGGTCCATGGGTCTTGCTAGCCAGAAGCTGTAAGTTATAATGGGTGAGGGGGTCACCTGGTCACCTATGAGAGAGATCCTGTCAGCCTGTCCTCTTAGAAGGGAGTGGGAAAGCAAGGGTCAACCACACAGGGCTTCACAGCCTGCCCAAAGGGGCGGTGTTGACACCATTTTCAACATGAACCATGACAGCCGGTCTGGCAGACTCAAGGTCTGGGGCTGGCCCAAATGACTGGACCATCTGCCCTTTAGCCAGTGGACAACAGAAGTACAACACCTGTTTCTAAGAGTCAGTGACAGAAGAGAGGAGGGTGGGTGGCACAGCCCAGAGTCCGCATATAGGCCTGGTCCTGCTGGAGGTCAGAGGTAAAGGGTAAGGAGTCAGGTTAATGTTTGAACCCAAAGAAATAAAAGATCCAAGGAGCCAGCCTAGGGCAGCAGCATCCTTAGGAAGTCCATGTGGATGTCCAGGTGATGGGGCAAACCTCTGTGCCAGGTCAAGGCCTGGTGCAGCATAGGTGCCAGTGAGCATCTGTGGAGCTTATGGCCTCATTAGTAGACTCTTAAGCTGAAGAGTGTGTTTTCAGTTTCTTTGCCCCATGCCCATGGCTCTATCTGGCCTTCCTGGCTCCCAGACCGTTCTGTCTGAATGTAAGAAGCATCTGAGTATCCCTAGCTGTCAGAGACAAACACTGGGTTGCTGTCCTTACACTCTGATCCCATATAAGGCGGCCAGGGCTGATTTTTAGGTGAGCTATAGTTCTCAGGAATGGGCGTCTGAACTACACGAAAAACTCAATTGTTGCTAAAATCCTCCCAGTAACCTCTGTACAGGCTTAGATTTTGACTTGACACCCTCTTTCCTGAGTTCCATCCATTCCTGAACTGATCCATCAGCCTCCATGGCAAGAGGCAAGAACATGGACAGAGGCAGAACATGTCTGCATGCTGGGCTGTGCCACCATGATCTACAGTCCCACCCTGGCCAGTGGCAGGGTAAGTCTCTATCCATGCTATCGGAGAAGGCTCACTTCTTCCCAGTCTGGTCCTTCTAGTCATAGGAAGGATAACCCCCAGCACGTGTGAATGCACAGAATCCCACTATTTCATAGAGGAGCCTTTTGCAATTAGATGAAGTAGATCTGAAGCTCATCATCCTGTAATAAGGACAACCTTGAGATTCAGATTCATCTTGTTGGGCCCCCTCAGGTGTCATCTTTACTTTACAGCACCCTACTTGAAATTCTTATTTGGTGTCATCAGCTTGTTCTCCTTTATGGTTGACTATTTACTCTTGAGTTCTACAATTTTTAACTGTAAACTCATCTTGAGTGAGAATTTACCTGTGGGAACTCTGAGTGATGGCCTAGGTCTTTTTCTCTCTCTCTTGAGATTTTGCAATGGTATCTGCCAGCTACTGCATGCTTTCCAGAAACAACATTTATGTTAGAATTTTTAGGAATAAACAGTATAAATCTGAACTCCAGAACTTATACAAATGTAGGACTATAGTTATAAGTTCGTAGAAAAAGTTTATTTTCAACTGAAGTTCAAGTTAAGATAGAGAAGCTTTCTTTCTATCTCCCTGAACTGGTGGGTGATTTATTATTAATTATTTTTTTTCATCTCAACTTCCACTGGTTTGTACTTCAGTGAACTTGAGTTTCACTTTATGCAGAGGTTTTAATCCAATTCCCTATTGAATGACAAGCCCAAGGCCTCATTTCCTGCTCTGCTTAGACAGGAAAAACCCAGGCCTTATGGCTACCAAGACTGTTGACCCAGGGTCCTGAGACCCAGGGCTGCACAACTTCATCCCCTCCTCCTACCATGGTGGTTCTCAGTTTCTTCTTCATTTGTGGACCCAGGAATTGCCTTGCTTTCCTGCTAGTTAAGTTATCCATTTAAAATGATGTTGGTTAATCTTACCCCACATTTCTAGGTGTTTTCTAGCTAGGAAAATGGCAGATTCTCTGGTCTACCCTATTACTAGAAAAATAGGTCTCCTCAGAGGCAGTTTACAAAATAGACTAGAACCTTGAGAGGGTACAAGCTGTCTGAGGTCACACAGCATGTCTGAGGCATATCTAAGCCCCCTGATCATTTTCTCCTACAAGGCATTTCCCAGTCATGAACTCATTAAATCAAGTCTTTAATGGACCCTTAAGCCACCATAAACAGGGGCATATATAATGAAGATGAGAGAAATGGCAGGACACAGGATCTGCCCCAAATAGTGAGGTCGAGGGGCTATAGGTAGGAGGCAGTTGGAACACGGGGGACATGCAAAGTTGAGAGAGAGGCAGACACACTCACGCTTCCTGGAGCTGGACAACAGTGCATCCACACGGTACACAGAGAGCCGGTCCACAGCCCCACACACGGTGCCCTTCTCCCCCTTGCACTCCTGGTTACACTCCTTCAGCCCGACACGCAGGGCGGGCAGCCGGTTCCCGCAGTAGCAGTCTGCACCAGCTTCCAAGCCTGCATAGACATAGGACCTGTAGGGAGATGGAGTCTGAGTGAGTCCCAACGTTGGCCCAGAGCCCTAACTGCAGAAAAATCTGAGTCAGGCAACGACAGCTGGGCCTTGAGTCAGGATAAGGGCTGGACATGAAACTGAGGTTAGGTCTGGGTGAAGAGGCAGGGGCGATGGCCACCAGCCTGTGGCTGGCCTTAGGAATCAGTCTTCATCCAGAATTAAAAATCATCTAGGTAAGTCTAGGGGACCATTTTCCATTTGGAATAAATGATTAGCCCCACTGGTCTGTCCTCAGCCCTGAGCTTTAGTGCCATCATGTTATAACTGATATGACGGGGCTGAATCAGCCATGTGCGGGGAACCTGGTTCTCATCAGGGGACAGGGAGAGCCCTGATATGTAATGCTTGCCCATTTCTGTGGTGTAAATACTCTCACTGCAGACAATGTCAAGCTACCCACTATAGTTACACAACAACTCAAAAATTTTCAATATGCCCCAGCCCCAGCATAAGACTGGCCCGAAGCACCTGCTGCTTGTTACAAATGGGCCCTCTGCACAGCTCCCGGCTCCAGTCATTTCTTTACCTACTTTCCCCCAGTTGTAATTGCAGCTATAGACAAAGAAAGATTGGAAATGAAACGTACTAAGTTTCATAGAGGAGTATTAACTACAGAAAGTGGTCAATGTTTTCAAATTCCCCTCTCTGTGGATCCTAGTGCAAAAAGCCCCAGACTGAAAACCCAGACAGAAGCATCTATTCCCCTATTGGCCACTTGGTAGCCGTGAGATGCTAAACATCACTTCCTACCTCCGTGTCTTAGTTTCTTTCACTGTTAAGAGACTAAAATGAGACTGTCATCTTCAGTTTTAGCTTTATCTAGGCTACAAAGTGCATGAAATACAGGAGGGCCTTGTCCTGTCTTTCTCCAGCCTCAGTTTCTCCATTTGGAAAACAGTATAATTATTTGCTACCTAGCAGACCATTGTGGGGTTTTACGTGACATAAAAATTGTAAGAAGATCTAAGGTGACAGAAGTAGATGACGGTGTCCTTTCATGTCATCCTGCCTGTCCTCTACATATGCACATGCACAAATTCACAGTGGACTGTGACCACCTTGATGGTCGAGACCTTTGCCTGGCACATGACAAACGCCTGGTAACTAAGAGGGCTAGCAATATCTGAAAAAGCAAAACTTCTTATAAACACAAATAGAAACACTTTTGCTAATGGAGCTGGAAAGGTCTTTGGAGAAATCTAGATTAAAACCTTTCATTTTACCTTTAAAAGACAGGTAAACTGAAGCCCAGGGAAGGAAAAAGATCTCACCAAGTCACACAGCAAGTCTGTGGCACAGCTGGATTAGAAGCCAGGTCTCTGGTCACTGGTCCAGCACACATGCCATCTGCCAGTGACCTTTCTTCTGATGATGGGGACATGATCAATTGAGGTCTAATTACACTGG
Organism: Geosciurus inauris; assembly: GCA_004024805.1. Classification (NCBI taxonomy): domain Eukaryota; kingdom Metazoa; phylum Chordata; class Mammalia; order Rodentia; family Sciuridae; genus Geosciurus; species Geosciurus inauris. The sequence goes on along the minus strand of PVHX01007229.1, from coordinate 46,990 downwards.
CAGCCACAGCATCACCCTTTCTTAGGACTATCTTCTGACCTTATCTCCAGAGGAGTCAATAGCGTGGGGTCCCAGCACTTACCGCTCAGCGCATGCATCCTGGCAGTGGGTGACCGTCATCTTCCTTAAGTCATAAAACACTACCCCCTTCAGAGTTCTCTCCTGGCCTTCGTCACGGAAGCAGCCAAGGTAGGTTCCTGCGGGAGGGAGAATGTGATAGGGAGGGGTCCTAACCATGGGTCCATGCTTAGGAAAAGCCAAAGAATCTCTAGTCTTGCCTGGCCCCGGAACCTCTCCATCAAAAAGTGGGGGATGAGGGCTGCAGCCCAACCTCCCCGCAGTACAGGAGCCAAGTGGGCACCTGGACATCTCCATCTTGTTCATTTCCTGCCCCTCTTTAGTTAATGGCCCACTGTCCACCAGGACAGCCCTGTGAGGAGCCTGGAATCATCCTGACTACTGCTTTTCTCCACCACCATTAAAGGTCCACTGTGGATTTATTTTTTTATTCATCATTATGATTTTAATTGTACATTACAGCATGATAATTCAATGTACATATACAATGTATAAATCAGGGTAGTGAGCATTTCCATCTCATTAAACTTTTTAAAAATTATTGATTTGCATGTAATAATTGGATAGTTTAATGACCTCCCAGAGCCCCTACCCCTTCCTCCCCATCCTTAGTCTCTTTAGGCTCAGAGAGGCCCCACTGCCTCCATAAGGTCTCAAGACAAAGCTTTGCTACTTCCATGTGAGCCGGAGAGAAGACAGGAATGAGGGAAAGTCTGACACTAGATTATATAAGGAAGAGATTTCAAAAAGGCTAAGAAATTTAAAAAAACAAACAAACAACTGCCGTCCTCCACTGGTGTAAACAGCATCTGTTAGAGTGTAAGATAGGTGTCCTGTGTGGTAATCAATGGAACCAAGTGACCACGGACCCTTCTCTAGTCACTCTGGCACATCCCTGGATGGGGACACTGGGGGACAGCTCCATGAGTCATCCATGCATACACTGGTAGGAGTCTGAAGCAGCCTGCCATGTTCCCCTAAGGGAAGGAGAAGCCTCCCAGAGATCAAAAGCACAATATGACGCAGCGCTGGGCAGGTAAATGTCACGCGCACCAGTATTTTGAAGGAACAAAACGCTGGGAATTTGCAAACATGCCATTGCATGGTCCCCAAGCTGTGAATGCACACCCACAATAGCTGTGCTGAGATCTGGATGGAGTACCTGTGATAAAGACGCTGCACATCGCCCCAAGAACGCTTGCATCCCATGCACCACAGCCTCCAGAGAAATGAGGCTCTCTGCAAGGTGCACCTCCAAGGCCTCCCAGCAGCCTGTGGGCTCCCAGATGGAAAGTCCTGATGGTCTACTGCTTCACAAGCTCCCCGAGAGCAGGGGAGTTTCGTTATTATTCCCGACAAGAAATGGTCCAAAGTAGGGACTCAGGGGCCACGTTCTGAGTGGTCTGGAGAAGTGGGACCACCAACCTCATTCCTGGGGCCTGAAGCCAGAGTGGCTTTTCTATCCATGAGTATTGCCACACTTAAGTCCATCTCTAATCTTCCTGAATCACTTCAACTGGGTCTCAGTGTCCCTGTCAAATGGATAAACACCCACTACCCCTGCCTTGCCTTGTTCAAGTTCATTTCTCCTGCCCCACCCATCTCTATCCCCTGACACATCCATCCTCTTCTCCCTGCCTGTCATGAGACCAAGAGCACACCCTGCCCATTCTACCCCACCATGGCATCTCTCTTCTCTGGGTTCTTATACACTATACCTGGAAAACTCACCTATTAGCCAAATTGTTATGATTAACTGTTGCTCTTAACCATCTTGCTAGTCTGTGGGTCTTGTCTCTACATGACTGAAGCCTCCTGAAGGGGTGGGGTCAGACCTTTACTCTTGCTGGTGACCTGCCCTGACTCAGCAGGGTTAGGCACAGTGTCAGCATCAACACCAGACTATGAACAATGGATTACGGCTCCTCAAAACCCACTGATGTGACCTAAGAGTGCAAGAGCAAGAACTCTGATACAGGGAGGGATGGTCTTGCTGACTGCACCAACATGTAATCCTCAGGGACAAGCAGAGAACGACAACAGGAGAGACAACAGGAGACTGTACTCCTCACCACATCAGGACCCAAAGGACCTAAAGAGCCTCAGGTCAGAGGACACAGGGCTGAGGAAGAAGCTGATAGTCACCTTCTTCAATGTCTGCCAAAGGGTCTGACCCTCTTCCAAGCCAGGAGCCTCCTCCCACAGCCACCTGCATAAAGGAATGTACCTCAGCACAGGAGGCCACACCCAGCAGGCCATCCATGGGCATCTGGCACTTCCTGCTTCTCTGAGACCCTGGCCCTGCAAGCTTTTCTGTCCTGTCAGCCTCAGGACAATTGCAACCATCAATTGCACCACTGCAGAGAACTTTCTCCCAGGGCAGCAGACATGAATTTCCCTCTTCTGCCCACATACTTAGCAAAGGAAAGCTAGTATTTGAGAAATTTTTGATGTGCTGCTCAGCAAAGAAAAAAGTCCATTAAAGCTTTCAATTAAAAATCCAAAACATGAGCTCAGGGAATGTTAAACATTTATCACCATAGCTGAGACATTAGCCACAAGGTTCTAAAGGTGGTCAGTCTCAACATTTTCCAAGGTTGAGACGGGCATGTATATGTTTCTGGGCAACCAGATGGAAACAGCCTTTGGCAATGGGTTGACTTAGGTTCAAATCCGCGCTCCACCACTATCTGGCTGTGACCTGAGATGTAAGAGTCAGCTTCCCCATCTGTAAAATGGCGACAGGGTGCCAATTCCAAGGCTGGTTGTGAGGATTCCATAAGATAATATGTATGAAGTGTCAAATACAAGGGCCGACACAGGAACTACTCAGGAGTGATTATTTTTATGATTTCTAGTTCTTTATTAATAATGAAAATTTCTCAATGACTTTACTTCCCTGAAACCCAAATTCTTTGCAGTTAAAATGGTGAGCACACCACTTACATCAGGAGGCTGTGTGAAAATTAAATTAAATGAGAAAATAGATGTACGCCTGTACAGAACTGTGCCTGGTACTTGACAGATGTTCAAGTGAGTAACAGTTATTATTATTCTGCTCCTCCACTCTAACCTGGGACCTAGTGTGATGATGGATCAGTTAATATCAGCTGAATAATTAGCATGCCACTAAAAGAGAAGGGGAAAAAATGGTTTTCAGCAGTTAGGCTCCAGTTCTTCCCAAAACAAGGAGTGGCTTGCAGTTACCAGCTGGCTGTTTATGGACCTGATCAATGTGGAGAGGAAGCCCCTGCCTCAGATGCAGATGGCCACTCTGGTTTGCGAGGAGCAGGTGAGCTCTTTCATCCCAAAACATAACAAATGGTTTCTCTAACTCGCGACAGAGGCGAGAATGTGCAGAAAAGAAAAAGAACTTTCACAGGATACGCTGGGACACATCCTGCAGTGGATTTATTACTTTCGGCTGAAATGGAGGCGATGCATTATTGTCTGTGACGCTGCATCTGTTCATTTGCACATCAAAATGGACAAGCCGTGAGGCTATTAACGATGGCTTTGGAGATATTGGAATGTCTTTGGAAATTACTAACAATAAAAAACAAACTGGCTATGGAGAAGTTACTATTTTTCCCCTAGTAAACTTACTGACATTTTATTCCATTATGGATGTTGTCCAAGGTATAATGAAATGCTCAGTGATTGATGGAGCCTCCTGCAGCTTCCGTGGCTTGCAGGATCCCCTTTCAGGAGGATGGCGGGATGCCCAGGCCGCAAAGAGATGCTTGCTTTGTCTGTGGCCCCAGCAGCTGTCCGGAGGGCTGCACTGTGGCCACTCTCCATCAGTGAGGCCTGACTGGCTATGCAGGCCCCCAGATCCCCACAAAGGGAAGGGAGCAGAGGCCTCTCAGAGGGCTTTCAGGCTAGTGCCCTGTCTTCCCCTGCTTTCTCTGAAGATCTCCAGCCATGTGATAACATATCCCCCCACTCCCAGAAATAATTTTGTTATTCTGCAGGGAGAACAAATTCTTCCTGAAACCATGGGGCATATTCAAAATATTTAACAACCTATTGGTAGGGGGTGGGGCAGGGACCATCCAGAATTGTCACCATCCTGCTGGAATTGGATCCTGAGTACCCCCTGCTGTCACAGGAGTTAATCCTTTCCTTGCTGAGTAATGAGGAAGTTTGATGGTCACTGGGGAGGCAGCCAGAGTACAGAGGGCACCCCAAAGGCTCAGGAGCAGTAACTATCAACAGGTGTGGAAGTATTTCAATTTTTTTAACCCTAAATAAGACTATATTGTTAGATAACAGCTGAATATCAGTCCCGCTTATATCTAACCACAATCTCTTCAGCTTTTATGACTGAAGTAAGTTAAAGGATGCTTAATGATTCTCTTATACATGCATATTACATACTCAGGGCCATAGCTAGTCACCCTGAGCCCTCTTCTCTGCTGGTCAATAACAGAGGTAACTTTTTTTTTTTTTGCATCAATAATTGAACCTAGGGGCACTTAACCACTGAGCCGTATCCCTAGACCTTTTTTTTTTTTTGAGACAGGGTCTCGCTAAGTTGCTGATGCTGGCTTTGAACTTGTGAATCTCCTGCTTCAGTCTCCTTAGCTGCTAGGATTAGAGTCGTGTGCCACCGTACCAAGCTAGAGGTCACTTTTGTCTAATGAGTACACAAGCTCTTTGCCATGCCTTTATCATACCTGGGTCATGCTGTGCATTAATCACTTGGGCACAAGTCTGATTCTACCACTACCAGACTGGCCTCTCAAGAGACAGTGAAAAGCACATGTATAGACCCATGCAGCAGACTCTCAGTAAATGAGAGCAGAGAAAAATGAAAAAAGGAACTGAGGCCACTTTGCCCTAGGTTGCAGAGTCAATAAATGGCAATAACAAGAAAGGAACCCAAGTCTGTTTTCAAAACTTGTGCTCCTATCATGACTTCCTCTCAAGAAATCTATGTTGCCTTCTGTTGGTCATTTACACTTTAGTCTAAACAAGTTGCACCAGTGAAAACTGCATAGAGACAGTTTCTTGGTGTGTTGGTTGAGTTTACACAAAGCACATCTGTGTAAAATAAGCTAATGAGAAACCATGAGCTACTTCTCTCTTCTAATATGCAAGCTTTGCTGAGAAATCCTATAGCAATAACTAGGAACTAGATGGTTTCTGAGAAAATTTCTTTACATGGAGACAAGAATCCACAGTCCTGTAGTTTTCACTCTTTTGGGCTACCAGAGTCATCTTAAGGCAAGATAAGCTTGGTTTCTTTTCTCTTCCTTGGACCCTTCTCATCGTCCTCAGATGCCAGCAACACACACACACACACACACACACACACACACACACACACAGAAGAATACAGCCTAACTCCAAGGCCTGGCACTCACAGCTCTCAACTCAGACTTGATGCCCATCTTGACTCATCTCCTTCTATACACTTCCACGTAGGAACCTATGTTCCAACTATATCTTTTACAGTCAAGAAAGCAGTTCCTCTCTTGACTTAGGGCACAGGACCAAATGGGGAGGTGACAGGGATCCTGAGAAACTGACTGAGCCCAGTCACCATTCAAGAGCAACTTCAGCACTTACTGGGTACTTGCCAAGCACCAAACAACTGACTGAGCCCTGCACAGAGAGTCTACATAACTCAGTATCCCCATGTGGGAAACCCAGCCTTGTAACCATGGCCAATCCTGCTGTGCCTCCCATCTCTCAGGCCTGCTGCTTCCAGATCACCACAGGCTGTGTGTTCTGTTCTGACTCCAGACCCTTCCAGTCAAGCTCCATTTGCTCAGCAGTAACCTGCTGAATAATGCACCTTTATGCCTGTTTCGTAGTCTCTCTCCCACTCTCCTACAAATGTTTGCTGGGATTGCACCCCAAATCTACTGTGTGTATCTGAATCCTAGTCTCAGGGTTTGCTTCCAGGGAACCCAAACAAAGAGAATGACCTTGGTGACTTAATTAACTCAATTTCTTCACCAGAACATTTGGAAATAATAATTTTAGTACTTGTACATAGTAGATTTACAGATGCACAGAAAACACCATATGAATCAGTTTTACTAATGCACAATCGCTGCGAGTTAGAGTGTCAAATGATATACCAGGTCCCCTCTCTTAGTGGCTCTTGGCTTAAGCTGCATCAGAATGACCCAGAGAGGGTGCTGATAAACTGATCCCTGGCCACTGAGTGTGGGAGAACCTGGGAGTCTGCACTGGGAACAAGTTTCCAGGTGCTTGATGCTGCCGGTGTGGGACACACTGCTCTATATTAATACACTTAATCCTCACAATAAACCTAGGGTGGGTATCTATCTCCATTTCAAGAGAGATTCAGAGAAATTAAGTGATATGCCCAAAGTTGCCCAGCAAGGTTGCAACTGAGCCAATATTTAAGACAAAGTTTGTCTGAGTCCCAAGTTGGAGCTTTAGGTTCACACATCTTGACCTTGAGCCACATGAAATCCCAGCTGGTGAGTGAGCAAAATGCTAAAGGACTTCACATCACAGCCCCTTTCTGTCTCCTGCATAGCAGGAGAGAAGGAACGATCTGTGAAGGCCATGAGCCTGGTGGACCTATTTATCCAGCTGCCACAGGGTCAGAGAAAGGGAACAGCAGATTTGTGAGACTGAGCAGGGATCCTGGGAGCAGCACCCCGACTCCCCAGGATGTAGCTGAGCACCTACCTCTGCTGAGAGCGGCTGGTCTAGGGGCCTCAGGGCCCAGGGTGGGCGACCCCTGGTGGTGGAACCAGCGGCGCCGCAGCTGGCGCAGCTCCGAGTTGCGGTTCCTCCGGGGCCAGCGCAGGGGTCCCTGCGGCAACCGAGCCAGGGGGCTCCGCTGCGCGTCGACGTCGAGCAGCGGGTCCGGGCTGACACGGGGGTCACGCAGGGCTCTGCTGTCTAGCAGGCCCACGCCCAGTGCCACGGTGGCCACCGGCAAGGCCTGCAGTGTGCCGGGCGCCCGGGGCCCCTGTGGGAGGGCCACTCGGGCCCGCTGCAGGAGCAGCAGGCTGCCGGTCATCAGGTAGGCGGCCGTGAGGAAGAAGAGCAGGAACTGCGTTCTGCGGAGAAACTTCTGGAGTCGGAAGAAAGGTTTGGCCATGCCCCTGGGCAGCTGGGCTCCCGGCTGGGGCCTGGGGACGGCTCCTAGCGCCCGGGCAGGAGGGAGGCTGGGGCCTCTGGAGGCGTCATCCCCGCATCCTGGCTCCCAGCACCTGCCCGTGCTCTCCTGGGGCTACTGTTTCTGCACCATTTTCAGCAGGTGTTCAAATAGCACCATCACTTATCTCCAGCAGCCATGGGGCCCTGAGGCTGCAGCTTCTGCCCGGGTGTCACCATCTTCCCCATCCCTGAGCACTACCAACCCTCCTCTCCTGGCTTGGAAACCTGGAAAAGTGGAGAAAAGGCACTTAGATGCAATAAGAGGGTCTGCCACCACCCTCCCTGGGGTCCAGGATACCTCCAACCCTGGGATTAATTTATCAAAAGTACTATCGGGTATTGCAGAAACTCTGGACAGAGGGCCAGGTTCAGATCTCAGCTCTGCCACTGGCCAGCTGTATGATGCTGGGACAGTTGCTTAACCTCTCTGGGCCTCACCTTCCTCCTCTATAAAATGGGGATGCACTCTGCTCTTGAGGAGCAGTGAGAAGATCCAGTGATAATAGCAATAGCAATAAACAGCAGGAGGAAACAACAGCAGCTTTATACTGAGTCCTTATGCGCCAAGCACTCAGCAAAGTGCATTGTGCATTATTTCATTTAACCTCACATCAATCCAAAAGAGGAGATACTGTAACATCCCCACTTTACAGGTGAGGAAATGGGCAATAGGAGGCAGGACAATTTTCCTAAAGTCACACAATTGGCAAACATGAGAGCCACGCTTTTGATCAATCTCTATTTAAATCCTATCCTCTCAACTACTACATGGTCCAGCCTGTGATAAGACACCATCATATATAAGTGCATCTAGTCTGGGTAGCTGTTTACAGCAGGTACTCAATACATGCATGCACTCAGCTGACTTCCAGGGGTGCGCTGGGACTGTGAACTGTGTTCTGGAAGGAGCTCCTGCAGAGCTGGTCATTGCCTCTCACAAAGAAGAGGGCCCAGGGGAGGGAATGGGTTTCAGTCGGCTTCCTGCCAGGGCCAAAGGGTGGGGACAGCACCAGAGGCTGGGGCACTGGGTGTGGAGAAGGTGGAGGGGCCTTTGAGCAGCCCTCCATGGGGCTTTCCACTCCCAGGGACACGGCGCTCCCCACCGGCTTTGATTTCCCTCAGCGGTGCCTCTGAAGTGCCCTGTTGAGGTTGGCAGAGGGCTCAGCAGCTGCGGAGCCAGGCTGCAGTGTGAGGAAGGCCCTTAGCACAAGGGCAGGCTTGTCTCAGAAGAAAGGCCTCTAGAAGTGTGACTAAGCCACTGCCCATAACTAACATGGCCCGGGACTCCTGCCAGGTCCCCGTGGCCACTCAATGGCCTATCTGTGTGCCTGGGACAGTGTGAGCAGAGAGACAATGTCTGGGCTCCAAGGCCAGCATTCCAGTCCCCAGGAGGTTGGACGCTCAGGGAAGCTTCAAAGGGGCCCAGGCCAGCATGGCCCTTCCTCACTGAGTGCTGAGGGCCTGGAATCAGCAAATGGAGATGGAATCAGCTCTGAGTCAGGAAGCCATTCTGATGGCCCCAGAGCCTTTCTTTTTTCTATAAGCTGGTGTGTCTGCCAGGCCCACCCCACCCAGTCTAGTCAGATTTGTAAAACCAGAGAGAAAATCCCCCCAAATCCTGACTGATCTCTCTGCCTCCAGCTTTGGCCCCTCCAATCCATCTTCCACAAGGCCGCCAGGGTGATCCTCCTAACTCGCAAATCTCATCATGGCACTCCCCTGCTTAAAACCCCTTTCAATAGCTCCCTAAGGCTTTGGGGATAAACTCCAAGCTCCTTAGCATGACATACAAGGCCCCCTTCATGATCCATCCTGTCTCATCTTCTGCCAAGCCCTTTCCTTCTGCTATCCCATCACACACACACACACACACACACACACACACACACACGCAATATCACATTCCAGCAGAACCACCTTAGCCACATCACACTGAGCCCCGGTGCCTTTGCACATGCTGTCTTTTCTACCTCTTTGTCTGGAGAATCCCTGCATATCCCCCAGGGATCAGCCCAGGTGTCATCTCCTCCAAGCAGCTTTCCTTGCCCATCACCCTCCCACTGGTACAGATTCTTTGGTCTTCCCACAGTCTGTGCTGACCCCTATCCCAGCACTCACTATCCTGTAATAATTAGCATTGTTCCTCTGTTTTTTACCATCAACCTCAGTGATGGCAAGTTTAGAAGGCATCTCCTATTTATTTTTGTAACTCTGGTCCCTAGCAAGAAGCCTGGCACTGTATAACTGCTCAGTGATCTTGTTTGTGAACATACTTTCTATAATAAACAAGAGTCTAGATGAATGGGTAGACTACCAGAAACTTGTTCGTGTAGGATCCTAGAGCAGTCACATCTCATGCTCTGCCTAGCCAGAGCCAGGGGTGAAGACTGAAAGGTGGAAGAGATGGACTGGTGTGTGGGCCATCAAAGGACACCACTTTGCAGAGTTGGGTCACGTGCATATTAACACGAGTGCATGATTCTTTTGTGTCCTATAATTCCATGGAGAGGGGTTTCCAGATGTGTTTGCAAAAGGGTTCTGGTGGAAGGAGGATGGGATTCTATCAGTGAAAAGTCCCACACAACTAAAATAAAAGGTGAGGGGTGGCCCCTTTGCAGTGGTGAGAAAGTTTCTGGGGGAGATGGGGCAGAAAGGTGGGCAATGGCTCCATGGTTCAAAATTTTGAAGGCCAGGTATGGTGTGAGCTACACGTGCATTTTAGAGATAGGATTTGGATACATGGCAGTAAGTAGGCCTGGGGTGCTATGGGGCAGGGGTTGTCAGGGTGTACCAATCAGGATTCACTCTCACCCAGTTCCCTAAGACCCCACAGAGTCCTCCCTGGCACTCCCCCAAGCTACAGGGTCTCTCCCTGGCTTGGGGAAGAAGCTCTGGGCACTATAAGGTGGACGGCCACTGTAGGACAGCATTCCACAATACATGCAGTTGGGACTGCCTTTCTCAACTTTTAAAACTGCAACTCTGAGTCTGAGGCCAGAACACTTGTTGAGGGCGGGCTGGGAAGACGTTCTGCCCAGAGCATCAGAAACTTGTCCCCTTGCCCCGGACTTCAGCCATCTTTGACCAACAATATTTGCCAATGGTCCCCTACTCTCTGCCACACTCACCTCTCTGTAAGGATAACAGCCCCTTCAGGGTACAGATCATGCCTGATAGACCTCCACACCCCCAAGCCCCAGCACACAGCTAGCAGGGCAGTGATGGGAAATGTTTGTTGAGTGACTGAATCCCAAAGAGGGTGCAGGTGGCCTGGAAGACTCAGAACATGTGCATAGGGACTCACAGTCAAGCCACGAGGTGAGCCACAGCAGAGCCAGCTGATACCTGGGCAGGTATCTAGCCACTGTCTGTCTGCATTGGACCTGGGAGGCTATCAGCTGTGCCCAGTGCATCCCAGAGCCAGCAGGCCCTCCAGTAGAGCAAATCTACCACAGGGTAAATCATTGCCCACGGCAGGGCCTTGGGCTTCTCATATGGTGAATGGGGGTAAATGGCATTGCTACAGGACTGAACCAGGGAGTGGATGTGACACTTCTGTTACCTACAGAGTATGTCATGCTCTGGTTATGAATGCAAAAGAGGCAAACGAACAGCAGCTGGAGGACAGGCCTATAGCGGCTGTCACTGGTAGAATCAGTCTCAAGCAGTCTCCTTAGCTCCCTACTCCCTGAGATGGGACCGTTTTTCCACTCTTGCTTGATGCTGCTCTCAGCTAACACTGCTGTTAGCAACTGCTGTATTTCTCAGTGCCATCACTTATTAAGCCCTTGCAGCATTAATAAATAGGTTACATGGGTTGTGTACTTCACCGGCACCATCTCGTTTCCTCCCTGCAGCTTGCCAAAGCAGAGGCTCTGCTTCCCCGTGTTTGAGAGCTGAGATCTGTCCCTGAATGTCAACTGGGTGAAGCTCAATGCCTAAGGTCAGACATTCAGGGCCAGCATTCAGGCCCAGCCCACCTGCTCCCAGAACCCACCTGGTTCCCGCTAAGCTTCCTGCCTGTCTTGTCCTCTCGATTCTGGCTTTGCACAGATAAGATTTATTCTTGAAAGGAGTTTAGTGTGCCTCCGTCAGCACCTTTTTGAAATCATGCCAGGCCAAAGCTCCTGGAGATGATGCTATACATGGCGCCTCCAGAGCCAAACCTTCCAGACACTGCCATGTGAGTAAGTGTTCTGGCCTTCTGGGGTTGGCCAGGAGGCAGCCTCAGAGTCCCTCCCCTCTTCTGGAAGTCTCCATCATTCTTCTCCAGGGCATGCCTTCCACGAGTACTCCTATCTTGGAACCACTGCAAAGTGCTTTAGTGGGAGGTTGGTGGGCTCTCCCCAACCCCCCGCCTGAGGCTTGACCCTGCTGGGAAGGGACATCTGGGATGGACAAAAAAATGCACACCTGCTACTCCACTTAGTGCCTCCCAGAGGCTCCAGGTCACTCTAGAGCAGAGCAGTGCCTAAGGAGGGCAATCCTAAGTTCCCTCTTAGGAATGAGAGTAATTAAACAGGAGTTTCTGGAAGTCTCAAAGAATGAGCAGGACCATAGAACAAGTGGGTCTCAGAAAACCTGAGCCCTAGGAAGGAGGAGGTGGGGGACAGGAGCTGGTGATACCTACCTCCCAGCCAAGCTGGGAGTTAGAGACTGAGAGGTGGCAGCAGGAGGAGAAGAGAGGACAGGACAAGAGGCAGTCTCTGGAGCTGGCTGAGGCCTGATCAGAAGGATCTCAGCCCCTGTGGCCACCACAGCAAGAGCTCTGAACCTCTTAGGACTCAGAGTTGTGAGCTCTGAGCAGGACAGGAACTCTGAAGACAAAGAACATGGCCCAGCCCATTGCTCTCTACTCAGGAAAATGTGCACCAATGCCCAAACAGCTCAGAGCCCCAGCCTCAACGACCAGCAGCCAGAGGGAGTCTACAGCCTTGGGACCTCACCAAAGCCATGTATGGGAGCCTCCAGCTGGGCTCAGTGATCCTTGGTGACTTTCCCCCTCTCCAACTCTGCCTAAGCACCTGCTCAAGCTCACTGCCTGTCATCAGCCCTCATCTCCTCTCTAAGAAACTGTCCCAGCAGCCTAAGAAAATGATCTTTCTAATACAAAGATCATAATGCTACTGCCTACAATGAGTCCCCAGGGCTTGAATGAACAAATCTAAGCTCCTCAGCCCAGCAGTGGCCTTCTCTGACTATTCCTTCTAGAACCGTGTGTCCCCACCAGTGTTGTGTTGCTGGCCAGGTACCAACTGCCTCCCCCAACCTCCTCCTCCTGGGACCCAGGTTTTCTGAGTCCCATCTGCTATAGACCCTTGCTCTCTCCTTGAGATGCTTCAAGCCCTCTTAAGCACTCTTCCCGTAGCCAACTCTGTGCCTCATCTCAGAGCTTTGAAATGCTTTCTAGCCACCAAGGCTCAGTCCCAAAGCCAACTCTTGCCTGAAGCTCCCCAGGTCCCCAGCCATTCCCCAGTGCTGATGGCGAGGCTGGATACTGTCCTGTGCCTGGGTTTTGTGTTCTCCCTTGAGTTAGGCTACCTGCTGCCGTCCCAACTTCCTCCCCAGCCTGCCAGCTCCTTGCAGGCACAGTAGTGCCTCTGTCCTCTGTGTATGCAGCCCTCACTCCAGGGTCCACAGCCCTGGGTCTTAGAGGCTGAGAAAAGGAGCAAGGAACCTACTAAACATAAACCTGCTGGGCACTAGGGAGGGACAAGTTCTAGGAAACGGAAATGGTGTGGCGTCCTTGTCTTTGAAGAGGCAAATCTTTGATCCTTTGAACTTTAAAAGTTAAAAGAAAGGGTTCAAAATTTTTTTAGAATGTTGCTTAAAAAAGGTACGAAACATACGAGTCAATTAGTGTAATCACTCCTCATGGTATACATGTATCAAACATCAAATTGCACCCCCTTAAGTGTATACAGTTATGCTTTGTCAATCACAAATAATAAAAACAAAATAAACTACAGTAAGGCCAAAACATTTAATGCAAAATTGGAAAACCCTTGCAGTACACTTACTGCTGAAGTTCATATAAACAATAAACTTTTTATACCCCACTAAAGAGTGCAAGGCACTTTCATGTACTATCAAGTGCACTTAATGAATGAGCAGAACAAATGAGTAATTGTTCCATAAACTTATGAAGTTATTATATTATGAATTAGTATCCCCATTATATAGATGCAGAATTTGAGACAGAAAGCAAACCAATTAACTTGAACAAAGAAACAGCTATTGCTAGACTGAACTCAAGTTTTCCGATTCCAAGTGTGTGCTATGATCTGCCAGATCACAGAGCCTTCATTTGCTCAATACCAGCTGGGGATCCTTCCAAGCACTGTGCTAGAGGCTGGGGCTGACAACGGTTGTGGGGGTTAGGGACTGGCATTTCCCCTTTATGGCTGATTGATTTGGAGACCAGTCCACTCTTAAAACCGCCAATCATGATCTCTTCTGAACTATTCCTTTAATAGTATCCTAATTTATTCATTTGTGCTTCTTCCACCTGGTGGTGAATCCTTAAAGATTGTCTTGGATCTAGCTCAGAGTGTAGCAGGTAAACAGGTGTTTGTGTGACTTGGATCACTCTGGGCCAGGGAGTGGAGCATCAAGTCAAAGCCTTGCCCTTCTCTGGCTCCATTCTCACCTCTGGTATAGGGGCTTGTGCTAAGGGAATGGGGCCAAGAAATCCTCACTCTCGTGGATAAATCCCCGAAGGCATAAACACTGAGCTGCCCCAAAGTCCTTGGCCTTGAACTCTTTGAAGCTCCAGCAGGAGGATCTGGTCTCAACAAGACTGACCAGGGTCTAAGCCAGATGGGAATGCCTACAAAGAGAAACACCCCTTCCTGCGAGGCTCTGAATTTGGAAGCTGAGCCACATGTTCAAGCTGACTCTACAAGGTATCCAGCTCTGCTAATCACTGATTGACTCTGCAGTGCTTGGGCTGAACCAGCTGGGCTGGAGGCTCCAGCGTAACAGGAGGCCAACTGGTGATCCATAATATTCCCTCTGCCTGGTGAGTCCAGCCTTCTGCTCAATCCAGGCTTCTCTTCACTTCTGACCAGATGAGTAGCAGGCCACATGATAGCACCATTGAGAGCTCCATCACCCACTGAGAAGAAAGACCCCCTCAACCCAAAATAATGTCTTCCAGAGGAGCTATGGGAACCATCCTGTTGAGACATGAAGGGTAAGTTGCAGATGAGGGCCAGGTGGCTTCTAGCAGGAAAGATGAGGCAGGCAGACTCAGCCCACCAGCCCAGTGGCCTGCCAAACTACCTTCGGCTACTGTGCTCTGGAAAGGTCCTGTTCTTCTTTACAGAAACTCCGGGCTCTGGCAGCTCCCAAGACACCTTCTTCGCGCAAGCGCCATTGGCCAAACTAACTGTGTGTGGTGGTGGTGATGGTGGGAGCATGCTTAGGAGAAATAAATCTCTTCCTACCCCAAGGAAACCTCCCCTTTGCCCTCTGTCCAGCACTTGCAGCCATCAAGTAGGGAGAGGCTGCAGTCAGAGCAGGGCCAGCCAGCTTAAGGCCTCCTCTAATTCTTTAACTGCCGGCTAGCCCTCACTTCCTGTGTATGATACACTAGTAATTCTCTGGAGGAAAGGCCCCACTCCTGATCCCAACCATGGGTCCCAACATGGCATAGCCCAAATACCTCCCTCTTCCAGCAACAGGAGGGCCGATAGCATCTTGGGTTACAAAAGTACGGTGGAGTCCTGAGTCTGTCCATTTGGGAGCATCTGGGACAGCAAGAATGGCCAAGGACTGGATCACAAGGCAGGGCAGTGGAGCTGAAACCCCTACACCAGCCTTCCTTCAGAAGAAGGGACAGAGGTCCCACTCCCTGCCCCCACCTCCCTACGGGTGAGCCAGCAACGACCAGGTATGTTCTGTGCCGTACATAATGCTCAAGTAAAGCAGTCATCGGGTTATCCTGAGACAAGGGACCCTGCCAGGGATGCTTCTGAGTATCAAAGAAAAACGCAACAGCGTCCAGTAGTGAGTCTCCGTCCACACCTAGGAAGATGCAAAGGTCTACACCGGATAATTTTCCGAACAAAATACATACGTTTCGATTGATTTTTGCCTTTGCCTTGGTCTCCGTTCAAGTTCACCAAGAAACCGGGGGAAGAGGAAAAAAAAAAAAATCTCCGCTGACCGGAAGCCTGGCTTGGTAGCGGAACGAGAGGGAGCTGCTTCTGATGAACGTCTCCGAATAGGAGGGAGACAGTGCGCACCCCAAATCCTGCCCTTGCCCCCTCCCTTGGCCCAGACTGTGGCGCCCTCCTGGGAAACGGACCGTCTCTCTGGACCCTGGCGGGGGACATGGCTTGTGCAACTGGCTAACGCACCACCACCCCAGCCCGATTGTTGCGAAGCGCTCCCCACACGCGAACATGCTCCCGCTCCCCTTCCCCGGCGGAGCGACCCCAGCCCCTGGGGAAAGCGCCCCGCGAAAACCCGCCCCGAAGCCGGAGCAGGTGCAGCCCAGGCGCGCTCCCAGTCCCGGATACAAAAACTTGTTTGCCCACCGCGGGGGAAAATCCGACTTGCATCCCGCGCGGGGGTCCCGGCTAAGGCACCCGGGAGACAGGACTCACCCCGCGATCGCGGCTGGCTGGGGCGTCCGCACCGGCGGCCACGCGCCCGCCTCCCGGAGCGCGGAACCCGCAGCCCCGCAGTGCCCCGAGCAGAGACGCCCCCGGCGCCCGCACGCCCTCGGCGCCCGCGGCAAGCTGACCGACTGGCCCCAGCACGGCACCGAAGCCCGGCAACCTGGGGCTGCGGACGTCCGGGCTAAGCCGCGGCGAAGCGGGCGGCGGAGCGGGCTTGCGGGCGCAGAGCCGGTGGCGGGCGCGGAGCAGGCGGCGGTCCGCGGGCTGCGAGCCGGCGAGCGGGCGCCCGGCTCTGCACATGCTCACTCGCGCGGCCCGGGGACAGCGGCCGGCCGCCGCCGGGTCCTAGAGGCGCCGGCGCGTATGCCGGCCGCTCAGCTCGCGGGAGGGGTCTTAGTTTCGCGGGGCGGGGGTCCACACCTGCCCTGGCCCGCGAGACGCGCATATGCGGCAAGCCACACACGCCACTGCCAAGCAAAGACACTGACCCTCACTGATACACACACACTCAGCCACAGCTTTGCGTCGGAGCCTCTGTTGGCTCTAATACACACACTATGGTGCTCACACCACACACACACACACACACACACACACACACACACTGTGCACCGTCACACAGAGGAGCACGCCCCCACAACTCACTCAGATGCAGACACAGTGACAGACACACACCATCAGATACAAATACACACTGAATCACGGCTTCACAGACAGATACATTGACACCCACACTCACACATACACACACACTGGGCTCTGCTCCACTCACACAGAAACAAGCTAGGACACTGTAGCAGGCACGCACACACACACACATAGAATCACGCAATTTGTAGCGCTCCCATGCAAATGCACAGAGTCAGGCACAAGCTGGATCATTGTCCCATGCAAAGCTGGACACTGATAACCCCATCTTGAGGCATAGACACCCGCACAGACACACAGGAACACTGCCACACACCCACTCAGAAACTAGCACATGCTATAACACACTCACCCACAGAATCTGAAACAGTCCCACACAGAATCATAGCCCCACAGACAAATCACTGACACCATCTCCCTACACATTCAGGGCTCTGCCATCAGCTTATTATTACACGGCCCCACACTAACACACAGTGACAGACCCATTCACTCCTTGATATAGTCACCCACAAAAGCAACGCCATACACTGAATAGAGTCCATTAGCAGACACACTTGTATAGAGGGACATACTGGGCATTGCCACACACATACACACACACACACACAAGGACAGATGTGGAACACTCACACAGTTCTTTAGACAACCTTCTCTTCAGATAAAGGCTGGATCCAATCCTAAGGAATTACTCCCACTGAGGAGCCCCGCCTCTGCTCCCCAGAGCCCTCAAGTCACAGCATCTTCCCTGCCCTGCCAGCTATACCAGTGGGCCCATATCTCACCCAGGGTGGGCTGTTAAGGTGCTCCCAGAGTCTGAGGACAGTAGAGGCACAGAAGCAGGTGGCGGTGGCTCTAACTCCAGCTTCCTGAAAGGGAGTTTCATGCCTGTGATTCCCACTAGGGGCAGAGCTGCTGAACCATGCTCAGAGGCTTTCAACAGGTGCAGGGCAACCAGGAGAGGATTACATTGGGGACCAGGGGAAGCTGGCTTGGTGCAGGTCAGTGATATCCAGAGGGGGAAGAGACTGCTTAAGTTTGCACAGTGAATCAAGCTGCCTTGGTTGGTGTACTCACTTAACAGATGAAACTCTTGACACCCAAAGGAAATGATGGCCCAACGCTTGCATCACGGACAGCCCAGGGAAACTCAAGCCTAGTTCTTCTGGGAGGCCAGAGGCAGCCCCACAGCTGCTGCTTGGGCAAGGAGGCCAACTTGAGCAGCTACCTGGGACAGAGGACTCAAGCTGAAGAGTCCATGAGGTTGCCACCAGGGAAGGAGAGGAGTCTCAAGGACAGAAGCAGATGTCCCAGTGCACCTGCACTGCAGTCCTCCAGGGGAGCACCTGCATAGACCTCTGTGTGACAGACAGGTAGATGTACCTGCTGACTTTAAGGAGGGATGTTGAAAGAGAAGTACATGAAGGAATCCTTAGGGCAGTTGGCTTGGGAAAGGGCTTGGGAAAGGCAGGTGAGGCGTCAAAATGGTCAGGAGCATTTCAGCACTGGGATGAAGCCCTCTTCCCTCGCAATGGTGACAGGTAAGAGAGTGTGAAGAGGCCACGTGGGCCAGGCCTGATAACAGAGTTGCTCCCAAGCCACACCAATTCCCTGAGCCCATCTCTTCTCTACATAGCCAGGACCATTGGTAATCATTTGCATATTACACCTGTCCATATCCCCAAAGCAGTTGTGGGAAGAGATTCAGATGTCACAGGGGCTTCTACAGTGGTCCCACCTGGTGCTGATGTATGTCCAGTTACAGATGGGTAATGCACCCCTCATTGCCTTCCCTGCCAGTCTGGGTCTAAGAATCAGATGAGTCTGATCTTATCTCACTCCCATCTCTCTGTTTGGCCCTCATCTTCATCATCACCTTGTGGACCTTAGTTGTTGGATCCCAAGAATTTACACTGCCTCCTAACTTCAGGTCATCAGCTGGCCTGCCTGCCTGCCTGCCTGCCCTCCCTTGGTTCCTCCTTCTCTTTTTGCTTCCATCCCTCCTTCCTTTCTTCCAGCTGTCCTTCCATCTGTTCACTGAGCAAGTACCCACTGTGTGTCAGATTTTGCAGTGAACACTAGAGACTCCTGATAAGATGAACCAGAACCCTTAAGGAGTTCCCAGTGTGCAGAACTGGTCAAGAAAACAGACCCGAAGTCTGAGCTGATGAGTACATAAATAAAACAGCATCTGACACAGAATAAGCACATGTTTTTAGCAAATATTACATGTAGGGGTTCTTCCAAAGGCTTTGCTGAAACCCAGATGTTGCACACACAGCGTTCTGATCCACTAGGCTCGTGGTACCTTCTCGTTCTCTAAATGCCATCTCCCCAAAATGCATGTCCTGACATTCCAGCTAGAGCACCCACCCTGCTGTTTTGCTCTCAGTCCTCATAGCACTTGTCACCTTATCACCTTGTGCATATACTTGTTTCTTGTCTGTATTCTCCTCCTCAGCTCTCACAGCCCCCACAGCTAAAATCTGAGCCCCCACGTACCCAGGGAACTTTCCATCTTATTTAGAGCTATATCCTTAGTGCTAAGCTTAATTCTTGGCACATAGCATGCTCACTAAACATTTATTAAATAAATAATTGATTTTTAAGATGCAATGTGTCTAGCATGAAATATTTTTAATGAACTCAGGCAGGTTCCCAACAGACACCATGCTTCTTTTCAAGAACTCCAAAGTCTGCATGTTCTTGTTCTGGTCACAAAGAGATCCCTGTTTGTGTGGAGCCATCTTATTGTTCATGGGATTCTGTCGGCCACCAGGGAGCCCCTAAGGGAGAGTGTGGGCTCACTGCACTGTATCTCCTTGCTGGAGACTTGCGGTGGGATGAAGAAGCAGGTGGCCCATCAGCATGCAGAGTGGGGGCTGCAAACGAGCATCTTCATCTTTACCCACACAGCTCTTTGCTGATGCTTCTCCACTACCCTGTCTTGCAGAGTAACACAGACTTAACCATCCCAGAGTATTCTGGGAGGTTACTTTTTGCTCTGTGTGTCATCTGAGCATCTATCATTCAGAGACCAAGAGAACCTTTGGCAGCATCTTAGAAGGGGAGATGCAGTTTCCTCTTTCTTCCTTTGCATTTTTCCCATGGTGCAGTGAAGTCTTTGATGTCTGCTCCATGCAGTCAGACCTGAGGCTGGGTTCAGCACTTTGCTGGGCTGTGTATTTACTTGCTCTCTCCTGTGAGTGCTGCAGTGACTTAAATATGCCTCTGTAAAAATGCCAGTGACACAGATGGTAATTGCACCCCCTGCTGAGCTGGGCCTGCAGTCACAGGGGTGGTGTGTGAAGCAGAGCACAGAATCTGTACCTACCTGGGGTAGAGGGACCTTCCTGAGCACTGGACTGATCTGGGAGCAGCTGGACTCCAGAAGCCTGGGCCAGAGGTGCCCAGAAAGTTTTAGGAATTCAGAGGAGAGAGAGAGAGCGAGAACAAGAGCTAGAGAGAGAGAGAGAGAGAGAGAGAAACAGAAACAGTGTGGAAATCTGACTTTCTTTTTGACCAGACCTGGCTAAGCTGCTGTGTGGCATTATGCAAAACTTATTTATCTGAGTCCTGGTTTGCCTCTCTGTAAAATGGTCAATTTGATCACTATTGAAGAACTTCTTAAAGGGAGGCAGGAGACTAAGAGGTAAGTCCTTTGGGGGCCCAGTCTTTTTCTGTAGTTGCGCAAATTATATCATTTCTCCCAGAGGTAGTTTTGTTTTCATTTGTTTGGGTTTTGGGTGTTTTGTTTTGTTTTGCTTTCTTGCCTGCTAATACGAGGTCCATTCTATAGTTTGTGAATCAAGGTTCAACTTTCAAGTCTTATTATTTAAGAAACACTTTTTGTAAGACTATAACCACCATAGATAGTGACTCCACTGATGGATCTGGGCAAAGTGAATTGAAAACCTTCTGGAATGGATTTGCTATTCTAGATGTCACAAAGAACATTTGTGATTCAGGGGAGAAGGTCAAACCATTAACATTAACAAGAGTTTGGAAAAAGTTGATTCCAACTCTCGTGGGTGACTTTGAGAGGGGTTCAAGACTTCAGTGGAGGAAGTAACTGCAGATGTGGTGGGAATAGCAAGAGAATTAGAATTAGAAGGTGTGACTGAATTGCTGCAATCTCATGATAAAACTTGAACAGATGAGGAGCTGCTTCTTAGGGATGAGTAAAGAAAGTGGTTTCTTGAGAAAGAACCTACTCTGGTGAAGATACTGTGAACATTATTGAAATAACAAGGAAGGATTTAGAATGTTACATAAGCTCAGCTGATAAAGGGGGGTTTGAGAGGATTGACTCTGGTTTCAAAAGAAGTTCTGTTGTGGGTAAAATGCTAAGATGTAGTTTCCTACATCTCTGCAAAATAGGGAAAGTGTTTCATTTCCAGGCCATTGTTTCTAGCACAGAGCATATAAACAAATGATAGCTATGATCATTCCTCTAGCTCTGCTTTCTGGCCCTGGCATAGGGTCTGACAGGTGGCTAGAATAAGGGTTGTTGTATTGGGAATTGTAACTGCCCGATCCCCCTACCACTGCCATTGGCACCAACCTGGCAATTGGCTAGGACTGAGGAACAGAAAGCCTTGAAGGACTGTCAAGTGTGCAAAAATGGGTTGGGGTAGATGTGGAGCCCATGAATCAGTCATCAGTGGGAAGGGGTAAGCCATGGTGCAGAGGGATGGCAGAAGTGGCCTTTGCTACGTTCCCCTTCCTATCTGGTGTGCACCAGCTGGCAGATACAGATGCCTAGTAGAGGAAGCACCTCATCTTTGCCCCATTTTTATGAATTTCTCTGTTAGTCACTCATGCAAGGCCTTGAACTTGAAAGCTATTTAAATCAAGCTACTGGAGTACCTCAAGTGTATACATAGCATTGATACAAGAGGGCATGGGTTCACTTAAATAAACTTTTCACATTGGAATAAACTTAAATTTGCAGACAAGTTGCAAAGAGAACAGAATTCTCATATACCTCTCATTAGTTCTCCCCACGGCCAACATCTTATGGTACTTTTGTCAAAATCAAGACATTGGCTGCCATTGGTACACTGCTGATAACCACACTCTAGACAGAAGGTGCATCTCTTCTGGTCTGTAATGGTTTCTCATTTTTCTCTTGCTTTTCATGACTTTGACAGTCTCAAGAAACACTGGCCAGGTAGAATGTCCAGTAGGCTCATTTCAAACAACCAGACATCCCAAACTAGAGGAGTTTTTGAAGCTGGTGGCATCATGTGACCACAGATGCTGTCTCTCACGGAGGGACTCCCCATCGGCTGATCTCCAGGGAGGGATAGTTGGTCAACATCCCAAGAAAAGGAAGGGAGGAGGAGAAGCTGCTAACAGAATTGGGGCTGGCAGATGACTAGTGGTTGAAAGAAAGTTTGGGAGAAAAGGCAGTGTCAAGTTCACATGTGCTTCTGAAAGATTGACAGAGGCACACCTGGTACACAAGGGCTGCTCATTTTTCTCTATGCCTTTCCTCATCCTAGGTGTCCTGAGGGCACAAAAACAGTCACTTGAGGGATGGTTGGCTTCTCCTCAGCCTCCATCTCCAGCTCTGCTCCTTCACCCCAGATGGACAGATTCATGCATTAAAACAGCCACTCCCTGCCTTATTTCAAAAACAGCACATTGATATCAGTGTGCACAATAAATGCTCCATAAATGTTCTTTTCAAGGCAAATTGATCCTTTGTTTAGAAATACTTTTAAGAGCCGGGCGCGGTGGCGCACGCCTGTAATCCCAGCACTTTGGGAGGCTGAGACAGGAGAATCGCGAGTTCAAAGCCAGCCTCAGCAATGGCAAGGTGCTAAGCAACTCAGTGAGACCCTGTCTCTACATAAAAAAACACAAGATAGGGCTGGGGATGTGGCTCAGTGGTCGAGTGCCCGTGAGTTCAATCTCCAGTACCAAAAAAAAAAAAAATACTTTTAAGTAAGAAAAACAGTTTTAGTCCATTCTAATCCCTTTCCTTACCCTTTCTTTCTGAGGGTCTCTATCAGGACACCTAAATTCACCTGCATTGTTCTTTGTGTTATCTTGAGATCATAAGGTGACAAGCCTAACCCTCAAGGGGGCAGAGCACAAAGAAAAAGGAAGCCTGGGTCCTCCGTGGTAGCCCTGAGCTGCAGTCCCAATGGAGGTTCAGCGTTTTCTGAACACTTGTCAGAAAATAAGGTGTATTTGTATAGGGAAAAAAACCACTACTCACCTATGTGCCTTAATGTGATTTCTTCCCCACCCATTGGCCTCCTATTCAGCATAGGACCAGTAGATTCCTAACAAATGTCTGCTGACCAAGTGAATGGAACCCTTTAGAAGTCATGCTTCCATATTTGGGTCTTCTGGAAGGATGCATGTGCCAGCAAATGAATGATAGAAGGTTGGTGAAAAGACCAGGTTTTGTGCAGATGGACTTAAGGGGTGATGAGTACACAGGAGCTGGATGGGGAATAGCAGATGTGAATATATAGACTGTGTGCCCATGAAAGCAGGGAACTTATTTGTCTTCACAGTTGCTGCTGATACCCAGCAACTAGAAGAGGCTCTGCAGCCCACAGGTCTTCGATAACTATTGATGGATTGAATTAATGACTGAGTTGATAGATAAGAAGGAAGTGTGGATGGATGAATGAGGAGATAAAGGAGAAAATGGGTGACACATGGAGGGTGGACTTCTGAGTGAATGGATAGGTGAATACTGGGGTATCGTATTCATTTCCTGTTACTGCATAAGAAGTCACCACTATCTTAGTGGCTTAAAATGATTCACATTTATTATTTCAGAGTCCCTGTAAACCAGAATTCTGGGCACAGCTTAACTGGGTCTTCTGCTCAGGGACTCATCCGGCTGCAGGTGAAGATCAGCAGAGCTGCTTTCTTATGTGGAGTCTCCACTGGAAACAACCTGTTTCCAAGCTGATCTGGATTTTTACGGAACTCATTTCCTTTCAGCTGGATGACTGACGCCCTGGTTCCTTACTAATTATCGACTGGGGGACTACGTTCAGTTCCTAGAAGTCATCAACAGTTCCCTACAACGTGGCTACATTCACAGGAATGGCATCCTATCACCTTTGCCTGTTTTCCTGGTAAGAAACAAGCCACAGGTTCTGCCTGCATTCCAGGGGAACAGAGACTTCTCAATGGTGGGCTGATTGGGGGGCACCTGAGGGAGTGTCCCACACAGGGTTTAAAGGTCCTATTTTGAAGAAATACCCATCCTGACACTATCAACTCCTTAAAGGCCCCCAACTCACCTGCTCATCCAGAGCCTGTCCCGAGAGAGTGGAGTTCCTCTTGTGTACCTTGGGCACCCACCTCACAGGTTCAGGCAGAACATATTGGGATGTCAAAAGGAGTGGTAAGAGGCATGACCCTGCCCTTCAGCATGCCTTGTCTTTGAGCTCCAAATAGCAGCTAGACTTCCCAGAATGTCCCTGGCTCCTCAGTTGGATATTTGGAGTCTTCCCTGAGCAGAGCCTTCCCAAATGCCCACAGTCTTCATCCAACCTCACAGGCCTGGCTGTATACTGAGTTTTGTGCAGAGCGTGTCCACTCATCATTGCAGCCTCAGGCCAAGAACCTCTCTCCAATAGTCCTCCTCCCTGTCCTCCCAGCCCCCACCCCTAGAGAAGATTGTACCTCCAAGTCTCCACTCCGTGGTCAAGGCTGATGAGTATACAACTCTCCTACAGCGCTCCTCATGCTCCTTCATTATGTTTCCACTGCCTGCAACTTAGCAGCTTTTCCAAGGGCAGCCTTTGGAACTGATAGTCAGGAAACATGTGTCCCATGGATGGTCCTTCATGCTCCCTTCTCTCTTTATTTATCTGTTCTGTCCCTGTGTGGGATTATGTGTGGACAGGGACATACTCCCTGCACAGAAAGTGTCCATACCATTCAGAAGGGCCCTGTGGACCATGCTTTCCTCAGGGCAGGCAGCTCAGAAGAGCCCACAATGTGATTCAGAGAAACAGGAGTAGAGTTTGAGAACACTTTGAAGTAGAAGCCAGGAGTGAATGGAGAAGATTGCTCTGGGGTAAGGAAGGTTTGGGATGTTTCAGCCAAGTCTAGAGAGAAAACACACCCCCAATGCTTGAGGGAGGGGAGAAGTCCTCTTCAGTGGCACATCAGTAGGGACAGAAGAGCAGAAGCACGTTAGAAAACCCTAAGGGCTACTGAAAGTCTTTTGCCAGTGGACAGAAGCTATGATGTAGACAAGGGAGGGTGGTGAATCCTGACCATCACTCGGGGGGGCCTGCCTGCTGTTGCCATAGCAACCAGTGATGGGGAGCATGGAGAAGTATGTTTTAACTCAAGTATGATTTGATCCTCAGAATCTCAGGCTGAGTTTGGGACAAATAGCTGGGGTTACTTATTTCTCCCTTTGGGTCCCCTGGTGAAGAAGCAGTGTCAGCACCTGTCCACCCTCCTGTCCCCACTCCTAGCCAACAAAACTCTGGATTGTGGAGCTTAGGGGTCCTCTTTGTTCCTCACACCTGAGGGATGACAGGGCTCAGGTTTGCATCAGTCTCTCTGACCAGCCTCCATCCAGTTCCAACCAAGCTGTGAGGAGCAGAAAAATGGGAAGTGACAGCAAGTGCCAGGAGTCACTAAGTCTCTGTCACCTCGATTTCCAGGCAGACAGAACTGGCTCCAAGTGAATGAGGCATTCAGCTACACCCTTGTCTCTACAGCATCCACCTGAGACAAGTGAGGCCTTGCCCCCAAGTCTCCTCCCTGCCTCCGAGAGCCCTGTCCCACCCCTACCCTCCCTTATCCTTACAGTCCTTCCCCACCCCCAATCAGGTTCAGCTGTCTCCTGGGTCCTGGACCCCGGGTCCCTGGGTCCAGTCACAGCTTCCTGTTTCCCAGGCCCACCCTTCATGTCTCATCAAAACTATTATTTATCTTCCATAAAGACAGAGCTGGCTCCTCTGCAGCCAAACCACAAGCACCTCTTTACCCATCTTGAGGATTGTCTCCTGGGAATGAATAACTCTGTTCATTGCTTTTTTAAGATAACCTTTAAAAGGTTTGCTTACAATAACATCTGATGATTATGGGGTCAGACTCCCAGGAATAATGAATTACTCCATCTGTGTTCAATTTCTTTGTCTCCTTTTATTTTCACCAACAGATTGAGGGGGTTTTAGGCTACTGCATCACTTTTTGAAATTGTCTGAACAGTGGCCTGCTTGTTACATGACAGACTTGGGAAGGAATCGTTCCAGAGGGGAAAATTTGAGAAAAAATCATTTCATCTTGTGTGCAGGCACTTACGGCATCTCCCCGAGTCACCCATTCCTTTTGATTCTTCAAGACCCCACAAGATCAAGTACAAATCCTCTCCCCAGGCCCTGCCAGGTCCAGTCAAATTCACCATCTACATTTTGTCAGCTTTGCTGAAAACATTACCCTCAGCCCCTGGATTAAATTCTCTGACTCCCTCAGACTGAGTTGGACGCTACCAATCCAATCACAAACACAAAGCACACACATACTCACATGCTAGCATACACACATGCACACATACATATATGAGGGCATATGTATGAACACACAGGCACATGTACACACATGTACATGTAATGCACACATACACACTGAGGCTGTTCAATGGTCAAGCATCTAGAGACACACACATGAGCACACACACACACAGATGCATCCATGTGCACATGTAGAGTGCACACACACACACATACATTTTGGTTTATGTGTTTGTTTTCATAGTGATCCTGAGGGACATGACCTTGTACTTACCAGTGTCTTCAGGTCCTCTGGAATTGGCCTTTCCCTCCTCAGCTCAACTCCTGGCCCAATGAGAGATTAATAGTACAGTAAGTAATCAGGAAGTGTGACCCTGGTGCTGACTTGGCCTCTGCTCCACTGCAGGACAGTGTCCACGTCCCTGCTCCTCTGTGAAGCTGAGTCTCTCCCATAGATCAGGGGTATGAACTATCTAGGACCCACATGGCCATATCCCAGTCCATGCAGTCCAAGAGGCAGCAGGCTCTGTGTCTGGCTGGGGCAGCTGGGCGGCCACTCTATGGCTCCCAGCTGCAGCCGGCATAGTCTCCCAATCCAGCTTATTTACGATGCTTTTAGCTCCAAGCGGACCCATTTCCGAACTCCTCTCCCAGACATAAATTATCCTAAAGGGCTGATTTGTATCACTGTGGTTGGACAATACCTAACCAGAAAGCACTCCTGCCGCTCAACAGTTTCAATCTAGGGAGAGCTATGGATTTTTTTTTTTTCATCTTAATTGAGCGCTTCAGAAGGGGAGGGGGGCTGAAAGTCTTCAATAGGTTTCATTTTTAGGGAAAGCAATTTTGACTTATTAGGCACTGTTGGCTTCAAATATATGCTTGCTAATGACTTCTATTTAAATATTTTCCTCCAGCTGAGACATTTTTTAAAAAAATACTGTGTTAATGGATTCAATATCCCCTCGGTGAGGATTTTCCCACTGTAGCCTCTGAACATCCTTGGCCAGATCCTCTCGAGTGGTCAAGAGGTCCCAAGCATGCTGTGTTAAAACCCCTGTTGGAATTCCCTAGAGGAATAATGAAGCCCACCTATTTCCTCTTGGTGCTTATAATCATCTTCTATATGTAAACACAATCCTAGGCTGGACCTAGGTTTCTTAAAATCTTTCAATGCTCCCTGACCCCTATAGGATTAAATTCAAACCTTAAGCTTTGCAAAAAAAAGGCCCATTCTACCCCTATGTGGGTTCATGATACCCACCATGCTCCCTCTTGAACCCCAGGCAGGAAATGATGGCGATAGTGGCCCAAACTCCTGGCTCTCTTCATGGATATGGGACGTTTGCAGGCTTATATGTTCTGGCATACAGAAAGATCCACACCTGGTTTAATGTCCTGCTATTATCATTGCAAAATTCTTAATAATGAATAGATAAGAGGTGCCACATTCTCATTTTGTGTTGGGTCATGATCACATAGCCAGTCTGACTAGCATACTCCTCCTCTCTACCTTTCTTGGATAAGCTGTTTATTTTACATAAAATGCCAGCCCCAGCCCAGCCCCACTGTTGCTTATCCATTTGGTAGACCTTGGTAAGAGGCACAGTGGGCAAGGAAAGACGGCTTGAAAAATGCCAGAGGCCAGAGGCCAGAATGCCAATTTCATCTCCATCACTTCTGACCCTGGGCAATCCAGCCTTAGTTTTCCCATCTGAAAAATGGGATCATCACTGTCTGTACTTGTTAGGTTGCAGCAAAAACTAAATGAGAGATAAGCACAGAGCAACCCTACGACAGTGCCCAGCACAGGGAGACTATTTGATGATGTTGGCCACTGCTGTTAGTCCTACTTTACTGTGATCTCATGTTGGCCCTTTATAAAGCCTTCCTAGGTGGCAGGAACCCTTTACCTAAAATTGGACCTCCCTAATTTGTGCCCCACAGCATCCTCCTGTCAGTATTACAATTATGCCAGTATGTCACAACTGTCTGTCATAATAGTTTAAAATCACTTTTGTATGCAAGTGTTAGGAATTCACTCAAGCTAGCTTAGGCAAAAAAGAGGGGCTGGCTGTGGAAGGGGTGTCTCACAGAACCTCAGGGGCATGAATGCCACTGGGCCTTTAAAAAGCCTGCAATGTAAACTTGGACAAGCTCTGCAAATGCAAGCAATGTCAACTTCTCCCTTCCATTTTGCTTTTATCTGAGCATTGACCTTTATCTATATCTCTCCATCTCTCTCTCTTTCTCCCATTTTTCAGATGAGAGAACTAAATCACAAGGTGAGCTCACCCCATAGCCTTCTAACTTTACCTTTATGGTTCCAGATACTGAAAAGTCAAGCATTTCTTGATTCGGTTCCAAAGTTCTGCAGACAGAGGCCTAATCAATCCCACCAGGTTCAGGTACCCTGGGGTGTAGTGGCACCCAGGCTATAGGATAACCTTACACTCTAGCTTGGCTTAATTTCTCTATACCTGCCTACCTGTCTGTCTTCCCCTAAAGAACCACACAGTTCTCGTCTTTGTTTCCTACAGTACTCAGTCTAATGACCAGAATATAAATTGTTGTTGAATAAAGGAAGGAATGAACAATAGAAGAGGGGCTTGCATTTCCAAGTTTGAGCACTATGCCATCTCCCTGCTAGTCTGTTCCCTGCAATGATCCACTGAAAGAGGCCAGGCACAGTGGTGCACGCCTGTAATCCCAGCAGCTCAGGAGGCAAAGGCAGGAGGATGGTGAGTTCAAAGCCACCCTCAGCAACTTAGCGAGGCCCTAAGCAACTCAGTGAGACCCTGTCTCTAAATAAAATATACAAAAGGGCTGGGGATGTGGTTCAGTGGTTAAGCACCCCTAGGTTTAAATCCCTGGTGTACACACACACACACACACACACACAAATCCATGGAAAGAAACTTTCCTAGCACCAAAAGCCTGGAGGCACCAACTCATCTCAAGGGTGCTGGAGAGCCCA
The DNA here is from genome assembly GCA_004024805.1 of Geosciurus inauris. Taxonomy (NCBI): domain Eukaryota; kingdom Metazoa; phylum Chordata; class Mammalia; order Rodentia; family Sciuridae; genus Geosciurus; species Geosciurus inauris. The sequence continues at coordinate 17,996 of PVHX01007229.1, read as the reverse complement.
TGAGCCCACACAATGAAGCAAGGCCTTTCCTGGGTTCCTCAACCTACATCCAAAGCAACTTCTGCTTGTCCCCCAAACAAATAAAGGCTTGGTCTTCTTGAATATTCAGTGAGCTGCTTCAGTATTTAAGTTGATTTCTGCAGGAGGGAACCTGCTCACTCAACAGAATTCACACTCTCAGAAATTATTAAAGGAGCAAAATTAAATTCACTGGCATCAGAGGTCAAGGGATACTGGAAACAAGGCGATCCCAGCAGAACCTTAGCTAATTGCTGCTGCTGAACGTGTGGAGGAGTAGAAACGCTGCTCAATTATTTACTTTGGCCTTAATACCAAAGAAAATAATAGAGAAGCTGCTCACAAGCTGGTGACCCCATGAGCTCAGGACATGGTGGTGGTCAAGGGGTCTTAGTACCTAAGGGATTTTCAGAGCAATGGGCACCTACTGACCCATACTGGCTCCTCCCTAGCTCCTTTGCAGAGCAGAACAGGGCTGAGAGAAGATGCAAAAGAGGGAAAGGTGTGCCTGGTCAGGTCTCCTTAGACTAAGTAAACCCAATCAACTATTGAATTTATACCTGTCACAAAGTGCTCTACAGACGGGCGGGCTTCTAGGAACCCAGCTCAATGCTCCTCTTCCTGAGTCCCCATCTCAAAGAACAGTGTTAGAAGGGAATGCTGTCTCCTCTCTCCTGGTTTCCATGCAGAAGGTTTTTTCAAAGCTCCCTCTGGTCTCTCTGTCCCTTCATCCTCTCCAGAGTGAGCTGGCTGTAGGGAATGCGCCTTGTGCTGCTGCATCCTTACAGGGGAAGGGCATCCCCTGCTTCATAGAACAGGCCTCATGTTCTGGCACGATGCAGTGGTGGAAGATTTCTGCACCTGGGTCTTTAATCTTCGTTGAATGCCAAGTTCACCTGGCAAATTGGTGGTATTATTTATTGGAAAGGGGGCTTCTCAGAGACCCCCATTTTTGCTGCATGTTTCAAAAGTTCCAGTCACCCACCACAATATACCACTCAGACTAGAGTATAGTCTTCCTGCCCACACCAGAACTGCTGAAAGACAACCATACCACTGTGAAAAACCCAGTAGGCCTATGCCAAGTCAAAATGCCCTACCCAGATTTGAGTAAGTGTACCCCTAAAGGTCCAGGTGTTGAAGGCTTGCTCCCCAGCCTATTGTGCTATAGGGAGGTGATAGAACCTTTAAGAGGTGGAGTCCGGGTGGAAGTCTTCCTGCCTTATGAGATTATGTCCTTGAAGGAAGTATTGGGACCCAGTGCTTCCTCTTTCTTTCTTCACCTCCCAGCCACCATAAGGTGAAGTGCTTTGATCCATTGGGTGCTCCCCACCATGGTGATCTACCTCACCACAGGCCCCAAAACAATACGGGCAACTGACCATAGACTGAAGCCTCTGAAACCATGAGCCAAAAGGAGCCTTTTTGCCTTTAGTTGATTATCTCAGGCACTTTGTCACATAATGGAAAACTAAGACACCAGCGTCATAGACGCAGACTCTGGCTTCCCCAAAATGATTTCAGGGGCAGATTTGACTTCCTAATTTTTAATTTTTTTTTATCCCTTAATACATCAGATTTTGAAGAATTATAAGGAAATCCTTAGTAAATGGTACCCCAGTTTTCCTCTCAGGTTTTGAAAGTTGTGATAAAAGAAAAGAAAAAAAATAAAAACAGAGGCCAAAATACCAGGTTTATGTCGCTAGACACAAGTTCGAAGATGGCATGTTATGCCTAATAGACAAGTGGCTTACAGTGCTAACCCCAAGCCTCGCAGGCGTATTGCGGGCAGTGCTGGACTGCAACAGGCTTCCCACATGGAGGGTCCTGCCCAAGTGACACTTATAGCTTGGAGGAGCAGAGAGCTTTTGTCCTTTGAAGTTACACTTGACCCCCAGATGAAAGACAAGGCCCAGCAGAGAATGCACAGTTACTCTTCCGAAGTCTGTGAAAAGGTGGACAAAGGACTCAGAGAAACCCCTCCTCCTGGGAACCTGAGGAACCTCCTGGGAACTCTGTCGACTTAGTCGCCCAGACCACAAACAGGGGCACCATTCTCTCCTCCTATTCACCATCTCACACATGGAAACACCCGCCAAGTCCTTTGATTCCGACTTACTTCTAAATAAACTTCAGATCTGTTTGCTTCTCTTCACCACCACTGGGGACACCCTGGCCCAAGCCAGCTCTCTTTCCTGGACCATAGCTATAGCTTCCTCTCTTGTCTCCTTGTTTCTGTTCTTTTCCTTTCCCGGGTTTGTTCTTCCCCATATCTCAGACATCCTTCTAGAATGAAAGGTTGGTCATATTGATTTCCTTCTTAGGATCCTTCTTTTTCCTACAGCCCTGACTTCATCTCCAATTCCATTTCTCCCTTGTCCCTTATCATGTGCTCTATCTCTTTGGGCCTCCAATGTATCCTGTCTTTCATACCCCAGGACCTTTACATATGCCGTTAGCTCTACTGGTTCTTCTCCTTTATTTTTTTCACCTGGACACATGTTAATAATCTTTTAAGTCACCAAATGAGATTAGAAACATACAATATTGATGGATAGGAAGCTTCAATGTCATAGTACTTATGCAAGTAGTCCCTTTTTGTCTGACTTCTTAGCTGACTTAGATGCTCAATAAATAAATAACTAAATAATTGCTAACTGGTTGAATGGATGAAAACCGTTCAGCCTTATCCTCTGCTTCATCCACAACTCCTATCAGAGTGATTGACACAATGAAATATTTGTTCCATCATTGAATTAAGAAAACCATTTGTGAATGAATCAATGAAGGATGGGGGTCATGTTGGATTCTTCATTGCATTCTTCCTAGCAGAGTGCCTGATACCCAATAGAGACTCACTGAAATATTTAAGTGAATTGAGTGTGAATAAATGAGTGAATGAATGAATATGTGTCTAAGATTCAGGATGAAGAAGAAGACGGTCCTGACTGGATGTGGTCAGGGATCACCCAGGAGTCGGGCCCACACATTAAGAGCAAATGCAGTGGAGCATTAGATAAAATATTACTGTAAATATTGAAAGAAGGGGAAAAGATGTGACACTTTGTCTTCAAATGTGTTTTTAAACATCTGCCAGGTTGTCATGGAGAGGAAGAAATAGATATATTCTGGAATCCCCAAAGAACCTATGGAGGAAGATTCGGTAAGGCAAATTTTGGCACAATTTAAAAATGAAAACCCAGAAGCTTTGTGCACCAGCCATGTTTGGGGCATACTGCAAATTGTTCAACATGTACTCAGTTACATTTCACACTTGCCTGAAGCAGGCACCACTTCCCCACACTTAATACATGAGAGATGATGTGGCTTGCTCAAAGTCACAGTTATAACAGCCCAAACCAGATTGCAATCTCAGGACCTGCTGATTCTATAACCTACACTGTCCAAACAAGGTGTGAGCCTCCTGATAAGGTAATGAGCTCCCCATCATTGGAGCTGATCAAGGAGAGGCTTGATCAATCATTTAGCTAAGATAAGAGAGAATATGAGATACAGCTGAAAGGACACACTGAATTGGAGATTCTCTGGTTCCCAGACTGTGAATTCACCCCACTCTTGCATTGGGTCCACTCTGACACCATAAAGGTTTTTGAGACAATGGCTTTGGACCAGTGCGATTACTTTAAAAAAGATCGACTTGTCCTTTAAGTCACACCTACAAGGACTGCAGACCGCACCTGAATTTAAGTGCAAGAGTGGCATGTCAATTCATTTTATGTTTTGATTTGATTCAATTGGTAGTGGCTGCCTTGAGACCTGCTCTAAAAATAATCCTAAAGCTTTGTTTAGACCCCACAGGAAATAGTGCTTTGATTGATCAGTGATGTCTGTCAAGGATGTGGGCTATTCGCGGGCAGACATCTGCTACACATTGGCCACCTTGCTTGTTCCAGAACATGCATTTTCACTCTGAAGAGCATGATTGGATAACAGTGGTAAAGCCACATGTATCTAAGAAAATACCCAAGTACATCATCTTTAAGCCAGAATAGGGATTAATTTTCAATATGGAGATATGCAGCATCCAGATTCTAATCCTTTAACATTTTTCAACTTGCTTCTTTGTGGGCCTGTCCTTTAATTAGGAGGCTCTGCAAATACTTCAAAGATAAGCTGTTCCCCAGGCATCCTAGCCCAGTGCCTATACGTGCCAGCTCCCAAGTTTCTATGCACCAGAGCCCCCTAGAGCTCCAGACTAGATTTTGATCAAGCAAATCAGAATGTATGTTTCCCACTGTGATGTAAATAGCTATCCCCCAACCACATCTTTATCCCTGAAGCCAATTAGAGGCACAGCTGGCTTCCCAAGCAGAACTGGGAGAGAGCAGCTCTGTTCATCTCTTCCTTGGTGTTTGGAGGATGCTGGGATTCCACATCCCAAACTGTCTAGGTCTCCAGAAAATCTAGGAGCTATCCTTGGACAAGTGACCTAAGGAGATTTCCCTGCCACTCCTACCTGTCCAATGAGACCACACATTCCCACAGGTGTCTCAGGGTTAAGAGTAGGATTTAGAGTCTGATAGACTTGAATTCAAATCTTAATTTTATCATGTACTTACTGTGTTACTTTAGGTCAGTGGCTTAACCTCTCGCTATTGTCAGAGCTCTCTAGATGAACAGAACCAACAGGAGATATGATTATAAAAAGGGAATTTATTAGATTGGCTTACATGACCAAAAGCTGGATAGTCCATAATGGCTGTCTGTCTGCAGACTGGAGACCTGGAGGAACCAGTAGCTGTGAAGTCCAAAATGCTGGAGTCTCAGAACAAGGGGGATCAATGATGCAATCCCAGTCCAAGACCGAAGGCTTCTGAAAACTCCTTGGAGAATCACTGGCAGAGCTGGCTTTGGAAGAAGAAGCAAGAGTCCAATATCCTCAGACGATCACAGCAGCAATCGAGAACCCGTTCAAGAAGAATCAAGCTTGTATCTGCTGCTGCTTCCTTATTCTTGCAACGTTTATTCAGTCCAAGCCTCCAGCCTATTGGACAGTGCTGTCCACACTAAGGGAGGGTCTTTACTTCCGTTTACTATCCCACATGCCAATCATTCCTAGACACACCCTCATTGACACACCCCGAAGCCTCTTAATCTCCTGCATTTCTTAATCCAATCAAGTTAACAATTCAAATTAACCATTACTCTCTGAGCTTCACTTTCCTCACTTCTAAAATAGGAATAATATTTTAAACCTTACGATACTTTTGTCAGGAAGGTATGTCCTCCATCGTTCCACGCTCACTGATGAACACCCATTATGTGCATCTGTTTCATGCTACTACCCTGGTGGTTTGCATTCAGACCTTATCAGCTCTTTTCTAGGGTTTGTGTCTGGTTACACAGAACTTAATTTCTTGGGTTTTTGTTTGTTTGTTTGTTTTTAAGCCGGAGATGCTGTTGTTTAGATTTGTCAACCGCTTCTCTGCCTGTAGAAGGACATCAAGTCATCTCGGATCAGATTTTCTCCTTCTGGGAAAGAGTTACTGAAAGGAGCTCCCACAGCAATGGAATGGGGCACAACACAGAGCTCACTGTTCTAAAAGGAAGGAACAGAGGGACTTTTCTGAGATTTGACCACGGCTGTGCCTCCTAATATTCTAGAGCTGGTAACTGAGAGAAAAGTGGGCAATTTAGGGGGGGCTTTTGGGGAAAAGAATGTTTCAAGATCCCAATCCTTGCATCCAAGGTTCAGCGATAGAGTTTGAGATGGTCCTTGCTCCGGTCCCGGGAAAAACCCACCTCTAGGAAAAGTAGTGAGCTGGGCTAGAGCTCCAAGTATAGGTTATGGGTTTGTCTGGCTGGAGGTGGCTATAACCAGAATCCCCCCTTTCTGAGCTCCTCTTCCCCGAAAATGTGCCTTGGAGGAAATACAGAAGATGGAGCATGTATAAACGAAGGAGATTATCTTGAGGAACTGAGGAACAATTTCTACAGCCTGCTGAGAATAGAGCTATGCTCTGCTGGACACAGTAGCCATTAGCCAACCACACATGACTATTTAAGATTAAAATTAAATTAATTAAAATGAAATAAACTTGAAACTTTAGTTCCTCAGTCACAATCGGCCACATTTCAAGGGCTTCATTGCAACATGTGGTTAGTGGTTACATTAGACAGCATGAAATGGTGAAGAATTTCCATCACCATAAAAGTCCTGTTACACAGTGCTGACCTGAAGCAGGGCCTCTCAACATTGCCACTTCTGACACTTGGATCCCCATAATTTTGTGTAGTGGGGAATGCGCCTGTGCATTGTGGGTGATAAGCAACATCCTGGCATCCACCCACCAAATGCCAACAGTATCCTGCTCCTGGTTGTGACCACCCAAATGTCTTCAGATGTTAAAATGTCTTTTTTTTTTTTTTTGGTACCAGGGATTGAACCCAGGGGCACTTAACCACCGAGCTCCATCCCCATCCCTTTTTATATTTTTTTAGAGACAGGGTGTCACTGAGCTGCTTAGGGTCTTTCTAAGTTTCTGAGGCTGGTTTGAACTCGTGATCCTCCTGCCTCAGCCTCTGGTGTCACTGGGATTCAGACATGTGCCACCACGCCAGGCTAAATGTCTCTTTAACATGGACAAAACCACCCCCCGTCGGGAACCACCAGGCTAGACCACACAGACCATTGTGGGCATTGCTCAGGGGTAGAAACAAATACAACTGGGCTGGGTCAGTATTCTTCGGTGCCTGGGGATGGGAGCAAGAAAATGCACAATTGTCTCCATCAGAATGAACTGACCAAGTCCCTTGGAGTTAAAGGTCAGCTGGAAGCATAGAAAAGCAGGGGGCAGGAAGATCAGGAAGCTGTCAGGAACACCGGGCTCATACAGGTGACCTCTGCTTTGCTGCAGCACCTCCTCCATGGCTCCCCAGCCTTCTTTTCCAGTTAGTCCTACATAGTGGCCCCCAGAGTGATCTTTGGAACAGAAATATCCTTGACTACTTTTTAACTACATCCAGCGCCTCCTGTTCCTCTTAAGATAAAATCCAGACCTATTGCTTAGCCCTTCGACCCTTTTCCTCCTGATTCCTCTAAACTTTTTCAGGTTCATCAACATATCCATGTGGGCCACAGGGCTCCCTGCCCCAGCCCTCTTTCATGCTTCTGCAAGTTTGTACCTGGAACACCCTTTCTCCCTGCTCCTTCTATTAAAAATCTCATTCACCTTTCCTGTTTCGGTGGTCCTTGAGACCACTCACATGCTCACTGATACAGTAGAAGGACTCATGGGTTGTCAGCATATAGATGTCCTCATGTCTACAGTTTAATCTATAGAGGAAGGGGGACTCTGGAGAAATCCATGCACAGGCTTCCTAAGCTCTCTCTCCCATGGCACACTGAGGGAGAAGCACACTGAACACCCTCCTTTCTCTAGGAGTGAATATGCAGCCCGGGTGGGATGTGTTTCTGCCCAGGGAAGCCTGCTTTGAACTTGAATTTTAGGGTTTTTATTGGAGGATGATCATTTACATTTTCTTTGCCTAGAAACTACCAAGATTTCAGGCTCCCTTAAGGAAAATGTGTGCTCCACATAAGATACATTGTGAAAAACAGTCCAGGCACAATGAGTTTGGGAATATTTCAAAAGCCAAGTTCCAGCCAAGGAGCAACCTTACAAGCAAGTTATTTTAAAGGCAGCAGCTTTCAATTTGCTTTGCCATGTATTCCCTGTACCATCCTCTCCTCAAAGGCCACACACTCTCCTACCTCCCAGGTAAAATTAGTTCATGGATTCTGGGTCCCCAAGGCTTCCTATGACTCATCATATCACAGAATAAATCATGAGGCCCTTCTAGTGCTCCGTGTGTTTCTTCCTCCAGACTGTAGGAAACTTGAAGGCAAGGATGTTCTTTTGTCTTGGTATCCTTAGGGCTGGCCCAGGGCCTGGCACTCATTAGGGCCTAGACACACGTGTGCTGCTTGGCTGAAAGCATTAATGTGAAAGGGGCCCAGGCCATGGGAGACACAGACTGAAAAAGACCTGGTCCCCTGCTCTCAGAGGAATGTGTGGAGAATGCTCAGGCCCAGTGAGATGGAGTGCGTAGGCACAGCAAGCAGAACCCCCACCTGTCCAGTCTTGCCTACCACCCCAGGGGCACACCTGGTGGTCTATCAGAAAGGAGAGCCAACAGCTGCCTGAGCTCACATCCCCTTCTACTGCTGATTGAAGAGGCCTCCAATCACTGGGTAGGAACATCAGGTATGGAGCATTGAGATACCAGCTGGACATTTGGCAGCTCATCTTGAGGTGACCATGAAGGCCAGGTAAGGGAGAGAGATGTTACCAGTTGAGAATAATGCTCAGCATTACCTTAAGAGAAGAAAACTAAATAGGATGCTACGGAGGAGAGGAGAGGCAGAGGAAGGGCTACTCTCAATGTTCCTATTCCCTTTAGTTGAAAAATGAGGTCCATGCCCTATCCCCTGCACTTTGGAGTATAGATGATTTGGATTCGAATTCCAGCTCTGCCATTTTCTGTGAGATTTAAATAGTGTCTTAACTTTTTTTTGTCTGACTCAATTGCATCATCTGGAACATAAAAATGGTACCTCCTTCAGCAGGGCATGGTAGTACATGCCTGTAATCCCAGATACTTGGGATGCTGAGGCAGGATGATCACAAGTTCAAGGCCAGTCAGTGCAATTTAGCAAGACCCTGTCTCAAAATAAAAATAAAAAGAACTAGGATGTAGCTCAGTTGTAAAACACCCACAGGTTCAATCCCCAGTAAACCCACCCCCCAAAAGAGAATGGTACTTCCTTCAAGAAGCTGTTGTAAGGGTCAAAGGGAATAAGGCATGTGAAGCATCTATCAGTGTCTGCCCAGCACTGGGTAAGCAGAGCTGCTTCGATGGTGGCTACCAAATGACTGTTGGCGTGTGAGCTCAATTTGCCCCACTCCCTCAAGAGATGAATAGAGAAAGCCCTCCCCAGAGTGTCATGCCCTACATAGGATGACCTGTTCTTTCTAAAGCTGCCAAGGGAGTATTGGACTTGGGCCCCAGGACTCACCACCCCCCACAGGTCATCTTGGCCCATTAGGTTTACCCTGGAAAACATCTACCGTCTCTTGCCAAGTGAAAAACAGTCCCAGAGACTTGAGGGGTAACCATGGCAACTGTCTTCTAAGCAGGATTATTGTTACTTTATCAGAAAGTTCTCTTTTCTTTCAGCTTTTGGATGGTCCAAAGTTCACTGAATTTTTAAGCGTGGTTTTATTATATCTTGGAGCTAAATCTTTTTGCAACAGAAACCTTTCCTCAAAATTAGGAATAAAAGTCAACGGGAAGGTCTGGAATCTGCTCCAAGGGGAACCTTTCCCCTCCAATCCACAACCCTAAGCTCACATCCCCTCTGCTGCCAACATGTCAGATCATTCTTTTTCCAGGTGGCTCATCGGCTGGAAGCATCAGGTAGGGAGCACAGAAAGCCCTATAATGAATCCAATCAGGAAATGTAATTGGGACAACAAATATAACCAGGGTAGTGACAGTCTCCTTCTTATAGATGGCCAGTTTTGTCTTTTGAATCTCCTCCAATTTGCTTCATTTCCCTAGTCCAGGGGCATCAGGACACTGTGAGCTCCTCAGGGTAGCACCTACCAGATTCAGCTCTGCAGCTGAGCCCCTGGGCACTGAGCAGAGATGAATGAGTTCATAGCCCAAGAGTTCATGACTTTCTAGGAATGGGGCTACAGGTGAGCTCTTTTCCTCTTTGGCCCCCAGTTTCCTGACTGAAAAGGGACTAGCGATACTAAGCTAAGCGCGGAGCACCTGTCTTGCATCTAATGAGGACTTTATAACTGAATGAATGCATGGATTAACTAATTAATTCCTTGCTGTGTCTCTTGAAAATATCAAATGAAGGAATGATTATGGAAGTTCATTATAAGCTACCAAGTGTTCCTAAGTGTCTGGGCGTGTTGTCAGGGTTGTGGTAATTCATAATGAGAAGGCTACCAGCAAGCAGCTCTCCTGGCCTGCCAGCAAATTATCTCCTGCCAACACTGCCAAGCTCAGGTGGACTTCTTTAGGCCCCGCCTCAAAAATCATCACTCACATAGGAAAGCCCGTGATCCTGGCCTTCTTACTCCATGGTCTGTTCCTCCTGCTCCCCCACCCACACCCCGTGTCATTTAATCCTCTGGCCTGTCAGAGTTCAGACTCAAGGACAGAGGAGAGCGAAGGAGGGCAAGTCAATGCAAAAGCCACGATGTTGGAACTGGGTCTGTCCTGCTTCATCTTGTCTAGGAAGAAATAAAGCCCTAAGGGTCCCTCCATGAATTAACCTGTCCCCCTAAAATGGCCAGGTTGGCCTTTCATCCCACCAAGTTTAGAACCTGCATAGAGGACATTTGTTTCTCAACTGTTTTAAGGTGAATGAGTCCTTGGACAATTGAGGAGAGGAAGGAAGGTGCCTAAGCTCAGAAGAAGGCCCCAGTGTGTTCTAGGGACAAAAACAGGGAGGGCAGTCCTGGGGGAGCCATGTCATGCAGCTTCACAGGACGCTTATGGCCTCCAGCAAATGGAGGAGACAGAAACATCCAATCTGTTAGCACTGTGGGAGAGTAAAGTACCACGGTGCTCCACATAGCTCTGAGAAGGAAGGAGTCAGCTCCTGCCCCTCACACCGGGAGTTCCCACATTCATTCCACCTTGGACTTGCCCAGTGACTCCAGGATGCCGTCCAAGGGCACTGTTGTCCCTCTGGCTCTTTTCTTGCTCTGGATAGTCCTGCCAAGCTTTGAGCTCAGTCTCAGAAAAGCTTTGGAAAAAAGGCTACTGAACACCTGGGGGAACGGGGTTGCTGAAGGGGTCTGAGGATAGAAGGAGAGTCGGTGAGGTCACTTGGAGAGTCAATGTCCAGTCAGAAGAAGGCCTGGACCAGAAACCTGAGGGCCACCATCCCTGAAAGTACATTCCCCCCTGCTGTGCTGTTAAGGACAGGATATTTGTCCACACACCATTGGTGCCTACCAGACCCAAAGTCGTCACCCATTAAGCAGCTGCTTCATCCAGGGGGTAATGCTTTCTTGGGGAGAAACTCTCTGGACCAGACCTATCATGGTGGCCTTTTGCCCTGTTATCCTGCTGCTGTGAGAGTCTAAATCAGCTGTCAATACTGCTGAAAGGTCAAGCCTCCTGGAGCTTTGCAGCAGGAGAATCTCAGCATGGAGTAACTTTGGCCAAGGGAGAAAGCATGGCTGGTTAAAATCTTCGAGCTGGCAGGGATGGGAAGCACTTTGAGCCAGATCATTGAAGATTCCTGTCTTTCTTGACCACTTACAATCAGTGTCACCAAGTCCTGCTTATTCTACACCAAGAACAGCCCCTCCTGCCATCTGCTCTCCCTCTGCTCAGCTCTGGCTTCATCCTTTTCACCTGGATAATTACTCAGCTCTTTTCTCACTGGCCTCCCTGGCCTCCAACCAACACTCCAAACTGGCCCCTCGAGAATCTGCCTAAAGAACACTCATTATTAAGTTATGTTAGCATTGATGGAGGTATTAATATATGTCAAGCCCAGCACTGAGCACTTTATATGCATTAATTCACTTATTCCTCAAGACAACCTAGGACAAAGCTATTATTATGGTCTGAATGTTCCCCCTCAAGTTCATGTGCTAGAAAAATAATTCTCAATGAAACTATTTTACTTAGCTTTCTATCACTGTGACAAAATACCTGAGACCATGAACTTAAAAGAAGGAAAGGTTTTGCCTCATGGTTTCAGAGGTTTTAGTCTACAACTGGTTGGCTCTGTTATCTGGGGGACTGAAGCAAGAGATTACATCATGGTGGGGAGCACAAGGTAGAGTAGAGCTGCTCATCTCATGGCATCTGGTAAGCCAAGAGAGAGGAAGGAGCCAGGGTCCTAATATCCCTTATAAGGCAATGCCCCAAGTGACCTAGCTTCCTTCCATTAGGACTCATCTCTGAAAGGTTCCACCACCTCCTGATAGCACCATGGCTAGTAAACAAGACTTTAACACACAGGCCTTTGGAGGACATTCCAAATCCATATCATAGCAGCAGGAGTGTTGGGAGGTAGGGCTTTCGGGAAGTGTTTAAGTCATGAGATTCTGTCCTCATAAAGAGATTAATGTCACTATACAAAGGGTCTGTGGTAGTGGATTCACTCTCTCTGGCCATTCCACCTTCTGCCATGTGAGTATGCAGTCAGAAGGTCCTCATCAGTTGCCAGAGACCAGATCTTAGATTTGTCATCTCCAGAACTGTGATACAATAAAAATTTATTCTTTATACATTACCCAGTCTCAGGTATTTTGTGATAGCAGTATAAAACTGATGAAGACAATCCTAATTTTACAGATGGGAAAACTGAGTCTCATCGTGGTTGAGAAAATTGCCCCCAATGATCACAGCCACTAAGTATTGAATCTAGGGTTCCAACACAGATTCATTTGACTCTGTAGCCCTTCTCCTTAACTTTAACACCATACTAAGCACCCCTCTGCCAGAGATAGATTAGGCATGCCTCCTTGAGGAACTCTGTGTCTTGAGAGACAAATAGGCACAGAGAGAACTTATAAATCAATGAGAGAGGGGATGTGAAGAATGAATAAAGCACTGTCAGAGATGACCCACTTACCTAGCTGGGTGCTTGGAGGAGGATCCACTGCCTTAGCAAGGACTGAGCAGGTTGCTAGAGGAGGAAAGGGCTGGGAAGAGCACTACATGCAGAGAGAAAACAGCATGTGTGGTGTTTTAGTAGATCATGCAAGCAGAAGAAGTAAGAGAGAGAGTCCAGGAGCATGTGGTCTGACCACACAGCATCTTACACGGTATATGTGTCCAGTACACTCTGCCTCCAGGCTAGCTCTTGCTGCAGCCACTCTGGTCTCAGTTAATGACAACTCCATATCCCATATGCTCCAATTAAATATCTTGGTGCCATCCTTGACTCTTCCCTTCCTCTTACATTTCACATCCAAGCCATCAGCAAGTTCATTCGACTCTACTATCAAAGTATGTCTGGGATTATTACTATCAAATTATGTCTAGGATATTCTCACCACTCTCTCTGCCTCCATACCTGGTCCAAACTAAGCCACCAAAACCTCACCCTGGATTACTGCAATAGCCACTGAACTGGTTCTCACCTGCAAACTACTTGCCATGATGGCCAGAGAGACTCTTTTTAAAAGTAAGTCAGAACATGTTACTCTTCTGCTCAAATCCCTCCAATGAATCCCATCAGAGTAAGTCAAAGTAGAGGACAACCCTCATAGGGCCCTATGAGGCCCTGCTAGCCTGCCTTGTGCCTCTGACCTCTGCTTCCCACCGCTCTGCTCTCTCCCCTCTGCCACTCTGGCCCCCAGATCTTCCTGGAAACTCCAGCAGATGTTCCTCCTGAGTCCCTGCACTTACTCCTCCCCCTCCCTGGTGTCCATAAGACTCAGCTCACTTCACGCAGTGTCTGCTCAAGTCTCCCTCTCATTGAGCCTTCTCTGTCTCTCCTCTCTAAAATTACAGCCCTTGTCCCCCACGACATATCCTGTCCCCCTTCCCTGACTGACTTTTTCTTTTTGGCACTATGAAGTACCACTACTGAACATTTTAGATACTTGGTGTTGTGAATTGTCTATTTTTAACACTAAAAGGCATGAAAAGGAGGGTATTTTCTTTCACTTGTCACTCAGGGCAAATAGGGAGGATTTGATGGAAAGGTGGGAGAAATGGGTTTGTAGTCTGGGGTTTTAAGGCCCTGATATTTGATATTCCTAAAGGAGAGCCGTCCTAGGGCCTGAAGGGTAGGGAAGTAAGGAGAGCTGGGGTGGATCTGGGGAATCCAGGTTGTCACTGTCAGACACTCCATCCCTACCCTGTCAGCCATGGAAATCACTTAGGATGCAGGCAGAAGTCAAGGAGATATAGAGCAGTGGGGCTTGGGACTCAGGAACACCTGGGAAAGCGGCGGGCAGGTAGGAGAGGGACAGCAGGTACTCTGATAACAGCATGTCCTCAGAGCAGACCTTTAGTTTACATGTCACACTGTGGTCAGATGAGCTCTGAGTATGATTCGTGCTTTCATGGACCCACAGATGCTCTGTATCACTCCAGGACAAAGCCTTACCTCTTCAGGGGTCTCAGCACTCCCTCATCATTTGGCCTTGACCACCTCCCAGCCTCATCCCTCCTAATGTGGAATTTTAGAGGGAGCACAGACCTTGGAGCCAGATGGTCTGAGTTAGTACCCTGGTTCTGTTACCAGTTCCCCTGTCCAAGCCTCGGTTCCCTCATCACAAAATACAGATAAAAATGCTCAATCCATAAGTTTCCTGTAGAAATCAAATTACATGAGACACCACACGCAAAGTGCTCAACAGAATATATGATGGACTTCGTGCTCCACAAAGGGCAGCTGCTGTTTTCACCACCAGCCTCTTTGAGTCTCAGTTGCCTCATCTGTAAAATGGATCTGGGGATACCAACATATGGTTTTGTTGTGAGGACTAAATGGGCACAGCTGATGGAAAATTTTGCAAACAAGCCTTGCACGAGGTGAGTGACATTGTGCAACACCAATCTACCACGCTTCTCCCTTCATACTCCTAGGCCTTTGATCAAGCTCTTCTCTCTGCCTGAAATCTTTCCTTCCCCGATCACCCTACCCAGGCCTGGCCTTCCCTCAAGGCCCAGCTCTTCTACAATCTCCAAAAGCCATCGCTTCCAGAACTGTTCCTCCAAGTCTCCACTGCTCTGTTTCACCTCCCCAGTACCAGAGCCATGTTAGCTTATTAATTCACTCCTGTCTTCCTGCTAGATTGTGAACTCCTGGAGGGCTTGGAGGGGTTTCCCACACTTGGGGGTCTGCAGCTTCCTACCCCATATGGTGCACATGATGGGCACTTGATAGATGTTGGTTTAATTGGATTATAGTGAAGATTCTAGGGGAACAGCCGTCTCTTCCTCAACTGCTCTTCCAATCAGATGTCTAACTGCTTCTCTAGGATAGGAATTAACTGAATCGAGGGCCATTTTCCTAGAGAAAAGAAGCCAATTTAGGATTTTAAAAATAATTGCAGTTCTGTGTTATGTCCCATTTGGGGGAGGAGAGGGGATTCAGACAAACAAACTCACAGCCAGCAGACAGAGGTGTCACCATTCTTCTTAATAAGGGATGTACTTAGTCTTTAAAGATCACTTACAAAGTGCCCTCCTACTGGCTGAGATTCCTCCAGATGCCTGAACACCCCACCCACCCACACTGGAGGTTCACAGGGGGCCACAGGCCTCCTGGCTCTGCACCAATTTGGGGCATCCCATGCAGTCTTCAGGTTGGCATTTGCCTAGCCTTTGCCAAGCTCCAGAACTCACACAGGCCCTGGGCTGGTTTCCACTGCCTCCTTCACACACTGCCCTCTGTCAGGCCTCAGGGCCTCTCCAACTTGGACCCTCACATCAGCTACCTTGTTACTCCCTCCCTCCCTAGGTCCCCGCTTCCAGTCCATCCTTCATGCCGACTGCCACAGGGGATATTTCTGGATTCCTTTTTCATTTGGAAAACTCCTACTTTTCCTTCAAAACCCAGCTTAAGTGTTAACTTGATTTGCAAAGCCTGTCTCTGACTTCTTGAAGTTAAGGTGACTCCCTGAACCCAAGCATTCTCTTTTTAACACTTGCCACATTATACAGACTTGCTTTGACCTAACTTCCTTGCCATGAACCTGTAAGGACAATGTCTTTAAGGACAACATCTGAGGAATTCTCTGTGTTTCTGCTGCCAACAAATGGGGGAAGATGGATGGAAGAAGGGCAGTCCGTCTCCTCTGCACCTTGTTCCTGGTCAAAGTCCCTCATGAAGGCTTGTCTGCCACTCACAAGGTCCTCTTCAGTTCCCCCACATGGAAGTCAATGATGCTAAGAAGGTTTGGCAGTTCCAGCCAAGTAGACGGAGTTCAGAGCAAGAGCCTGTCCCAGAGAAGGGCCTGGAGATCAAATTGGGAAACTGGATGCACACAATGAAACCTGGGAGGAGGCAGTGGCTGCTTGGATTGGTGTTTGCCCGGGGCTCACCTCCAAGAGAGAGTAAGGTGTCCTTGCTCTGCAGATCCTCCTGGTGAGATGACTGCTCCTAATCCACCAGGCCGTGGGCTCCCTGAGGGCAGGAGTATCAGGTTGCTCTGTGTCTCCAGTACAGCATCTTCTGGCATGGAATCATGCTTGAGGAATATGTACTGTATGAAACTGTAAGGATGCTGACTTGCTGGCTAGGGTGGCACAGACTGCAGAGGGCAGTGAGTCTGTGAGTTGGAGGAGTCTCCACCTGGAACCACAGAGCTGGAGAGCCAGAGGCTAATGCACACAGACCCCATGAGTCCAGCCTTCTCCATCCCCCACCCAACTCTCCAACCATTTCCAATCCCTGCACTCTGCTCTAGTTATTTTGAGCTGCCTTTGTCAGAGCCCTGATGCCCATCCACCTTCTCACAGTGATTTAGAGCCCCTATTGGAGCAGGTGCTTTGGCAGCCTTTCTGCCCATAAAAGGCATAGAAGAATGACTCTGTGAATCCCATCTGGGGCCTGATTTTCCCCAGCTCCAGTTGGAGGTTCAGCAGTGGATTTTCAGAGCATGTCATTGAGAAGTAGCTACATCAAATCTGAGCAGTGATTATCTCTTGGCTTTACATATTTTGTCTTTTTCCCACTGGCTTGTGGTAGGCACTCAGTACATTTATGCTGAATAGGTCTGAATACAATGTTTAAACATTGTCAGTGTGATTCCAAGACCAATGATGTACCAAGGAACCACATTTCCCCTTTTCAGGGAGAAATCAAGAAGTCCACCTAAGAAGGTGCTGCCTTCCATATGAGTATCTGAACAACCAAACATGGCCTCTAGAATCTGATTTCAGGACCCCTGTCAAGATTGAAAGCTCCAGCTATAAGCCACCCGCCTGCACCCATATGGCCAAGTCTACTCCCATCCCATCCAGGGTTCAGCTCTGCTCTAATCCAAGGATGGGTCCTGAGTCAGGAGCTCAGGAAATGTTGGTACTGCTCTGACCTAAAGCCCTGGAGTTGATTCTGGTATCTTCCGAGAATCAGGATCATCTTACTCCACAGTTCAGTGACTACCTTGTCTCCATGCTACTTGAAGAATCCACGCAGGGCTTCAGGCCTTGGCTCTGTCTTCTGTTTCTCCCAGGGACTGGAGTCTATGGCTGGATTCCTGTTCTCATAACCCACCCAATATGATGGCTACTACCTGAGCACTCTGAAAACATTATAGAATACTTTGACATCTTTGATAATCAGAGTGATGACCATTTTCTTCAGGGTCAATATCAAACTGTCTAGACTTGAAATCCCCCTTCACTGATAGTTGGGCATTTCCCTAGCCCTCACTCTAGTCCCCAAACTGTACCTAGCTTAGGTTGAGATCCTGGTCCCCCTTCCTAATCATCTTCAATCCACTGATGCAATTAATATTCCCATGCCCAGCAGATCTCAAGTTATTCCCAGCAGCTTGGTCAAGGATGCATATGCAGACCTCTTCTATTAGGCTGCACAGATCCACAGGATTGTATATTGGATGCCATTCATTGGAGCTCTGCCTATGGCAGCCCTGCAAGTTAATCTTCTGGCCAGGATCTTCCATGAATAAAGTCTAGGTTAGCATGAGAACAGGAGACCCTCATTTGACACTAGAGGATCCCATTAAGTCAACCCTGTACTCTGAATGATTCTAATGAAAGGTCATTTTGATAAAATACCAGCTGCAGCTATTCCATTTTACCTTCATAAATCACCAAGACTTTCAGATTCTCATCATTTACCAAGGCCACAGTCCTAATGCAGGTGACCTCTCTTGAGTCTGGGAAGTGCATGAAGAAGGAGGAAGCATCATCAGGGAAGCTGATGAGGAGCTGATTGCTGCTAACCATGCTGGATTTTCCTTTTAAATTATTCATTAACACAAGCA